>WHYT01017962.1:196960-288042 GCA_009806455.1 Tetrax tetrax
ACACTCTTAAGACGTTTTGGAACAAAAACATTATGATATGAAGCCACAGGTCTTCTTATGGACCTGTAACTTCATGATATTACATACAAAGATGACACTCGGCTGAAATAGAAAACTAGCTCCTAAAATCAGGAAGGGGGCATTTTCTAGCATCTATTTTCATAACAGCTTTGAAATTAAACTCTAATTTCACCTCAATCTAACTTTACCTTAAATCTTTGTCTCACTCTTTTCTTCACCATAGTCACTATTTTTGGTACATCCTATTAGCTTAGAATTTAAATTTTAATTAACTACTCCAACACTGCTTTCCTGTTATTCAATAAGTATTACATAACTTGGAAAGAAAAATTGTTTATGATGAAAAAAAATCCATTCACAGATGCAAGAAACAGTCACAGATCCATAGTTCATGAAAAAAGAGAAGTAAAGCAGTACTGAAATTATTTTACTTCAGGGCAGAAGATTTAGCAGAGTATTGCTTTGCATTGGATGCTAGTTCATCCATTATAATGTATAATATTATTTGCTGTATTGTTTCATTACACAATAAAATTAATTGTCTCCTATCTGGTGTTAGCCAAAACATCATGATACACTGAATGTATTCATGGCCAAAATATATTATAATAGTAATGTATTGAAATGACATCTATGATTTTAACAACATAAACGCAACTCAGGTGTTCTGTTCCAGGTTATTTCATCATAATCACTTCATTGTCATTTTATCCTTCATGTTATACTCCCTATTTGTTTTTCAGTCTGTTATCTGTTGCCATAGGTTTTGAGTGCAAGCTTGCTGAGATAAGGAATATGCCATTATTGTACTTTTTTGTTCCAAAAATAAACTGCCTAGTTCATTGTAGCTCACATCTCTGCAAAGAGGTACAAATTAAATATAAGCAACTATCAGATGAAATAACAAAAGTGATTACATGCAGAAAATGTGCAAAAATGCTGTTTCAGTTGCATGAACAGTCGTAATTTGAATAAGCCCAAACTGCTGTAGTTCAGTCCTTATTCTTGAATATGGCATGATACAGGATTGTATTTAATGTACACCAAAACAGGACTTACAACAGGCACCTACAATGATGGCACAGGATTTAAAAAAAAATGTTGAGTTTTTGACAATTTCTATTAATCTAATCTGGCAAACACTGGATGCTATTTTTCCTGACATCAGCTTAAATATGCTCAAATTCATTAGCCAAAACAAAATTTCATCTGCATCCACAAACTTACTGATTTTTAATAGTCAAGTGATTCAGAAGTTTCCTTCTATTCTCATTCCTTCAAGTTTTTCTCTACTCTTGTGTTAAATCCTTGAAGAATCTCTGCCTGTTTTTTTTTCTGACTCAACTTTGTCAGGTGGGTGCTATGTTCATATAGGAACTGTATGTATGTGAAATGTAAAATTCCCTAACATCCATAACTCTTGCAGAAAGGAAAAACATAGTACAAAATGTTTAGCTTAGACTAATTGGATCTAAATTTGGATTACATGAGAATTTGGCTGCCAAAGGACTATTTCTTTACTAAGTATTTACCATCTTCAAAGAATGAAAGAATTATTCTGGATCAAGTAGGAATGGATTTCAGTGGTGAATTATGAAGATCTACTTCAGATCTCTCTGCTCAGTTTCAGTATATGCTCTGGGTATGCAATGTTGAAATTTTTACTAAAACCATAGAATGGTTAGGGTTGGAAGGGACCTGTAAAGGCCATCCAGTCCAAACCCCCTGCAAGGAGCAGGGACATCTCCAACCAGATCAGGTTGCTCAGAGCCCTGGCCAACCTGGCCTTGAACGTTTCCAGGGATGGGGCATCCACCACCTCTCTGGGCAACCCGTGCCAGTGTTCCACCACCCTCATTGTAAAAAATTCTTTTCTTATGTCTGATCTGAATCTACCTCCCCCTATTTTAAAATTATTACCCCTCATCCTATTGCAACAGGCCCTTGGAGTGTCCTCTTCTCCAGGCTGAACAACCTCAACTCTCTCAGCCCGTCCTCACAGCAGAGGTGTTCCAGCCTTCTCACCCTCTTTGTAGCCTCCTCTGGACTCACTCCAACTGGTCCATGTCCTTTTGATGTTGGGGGCTCCAGAGCTGGACTAAAGTAATTTTACAAATTAAGAAAAAGGGTTATTTGGTAATTTTTTCTCTCAAATATATTATCAGAGGCATTCAAACTTATGAAAAGCAATAGCAATAATAGTACATAATAAAATTAGAATTATGATGAAGAAAATTTCAACAAACTGAAATTTGCAACAGTTAGGAATAGGAACTGGCACAGCTTTTTACTTCTCCATCTTGACTGGAGCCAGCATGAACTCTTATACATTTGATGATGCAGACAGTTATAGAAGACACCTCAGGCACCCCCTCACCAAACAAAACCAGAACATGGCCTCATAATAAAACATGGCCATAGACAACAAGTAAATGTGAGCTCACTGTTTTGAGTAGGTGCAAGCAAGCCTTGCCTAAAACAGCCAAGTGTCATCTTTCGGGGTAATGTCTGGAGTCCACTTTCTTACGATGCTTGCTATGGTTGTATAGGTTTTGCTGAGGATCAGTTTATCTTCAGAAACCATTTAAGTTCCTGGCATATAAGCTCACCATTTAAGTGAGCTGGCATATAAGGTACCACTAGATCGTATTGGCCTAAAAACCAGTGTGTAGTTACATCTAATAAAGAAATATTTACAGGGGATATCCCTTCAGGGGATTAGGCCTCAGATTGCTTAGACTTCATCACTAGCATCTTGATCTAAACAATGTTTAAGTAGCAGAAAATCTTCAGCTTTTTTTTGCCTGAATAATCATCTCAAATCTCATCAGAAGATATTTTTACCAAATGTCTGAAATAAAATATCAAAACTATATTTTTCACTTTTTTTTTTTCAAATGAGCGAACCATTAAGAAGTAGTGTACCTCTCTTTTGTACCAGTAAAATTTTAGTGAATTCAACAAATGAGTCTTAATTTGAACCAATTGACAAAAATCTTCACAGATGCAACCTAATCTTCAAGTAGATTACTATAATATTAAATTAAAGCTACAATTGTATACATTGCTTTTGAATGGTTGGTAAGCTAGGCTTTGAGATGGTAAAATGTGAGAGATTGCAACGGAATCTGCATAAAAGGAACTGTCAAATCTAACAGGTCAGCTGACTGTGGAGAAAAAGCCAGGACAGACAGCAAATGTTAGAAAGAAAGACGAAGTGAGAAAGTTTTACAAATTATGATTCCTTCAGTACATTCCCATATCACCGATATGGAATATGAGAATATCACTGATTAATGGAAAGAAAAACACTTTTAATGGATGCTGAACTGAAAGTTGTGCTTTATCTTCATAGACAAAACAGACTTCTGTCAAGTATTTATCTTTCTACCTGTGTTTAATGGCGTGCTGGTGTATTCCTATGCATGCCTGATGATCTGGCAAGTGATGAACAGACATGGCATCAAAATATAAATTAAGTAAAAGAAAGTAACTTTATTTTTCTATAATAACATTACAAGATAGAACACATCTCTTCAGTTTAATTCTTCCAGGTATTGGAGAATCAAAAATTGATTTTCGATCTGCATTGTGAAGAACTGGTGAATAATCAGGAAGGGCACTGAATGCACTGGAAACGTGGTAAACACAGGAGATTCTGTTAAATTTTTAGTCTTTAAGGTAGCATGTCAGTTACCATTCCACCTCATGAGCCAAAGTAATCTTTCCTCACACTAAGGCTCTCTGGGGAAGGGTTAGAATTGCCTAATGGAGCTTTGTTACTTAATGATAGCTTTATCTGTTTTTAAGGAACACTACATTGTCAGATTTCTCCCTTGAACGTGCTGAATGGGATAGTAACACCTCTGAGAAGAAAAAGCCTGGAGCTCCTACTACCTAAAGGCTATAAAACCACTCTCACATGCACTTCACTGAATCTAGCCCTTTCTTCTTGCTAAGAGTTGACAGAACTACTACATCAGAAAATTGCCATGAGGAGATTGTGCTATCACTTATGAATAAAATATCTACACTAAGCAACATTTAAAATGCGGTAGCTTCATTGCCCCCCCCCCCCCCCCCAGCTTTTATTTTAGCATGTCATCCTACACTTTTGCCTGAAATATATATCCTGTAGTCAATAATAAATAAAAACTGTCTTATAAATAATATTTTTCAGATTATTGCAACCAATAAAGAACAGCCTGGAATGTTTTGATGTCTTCCAAAAATGAACTATGACACATTAACATGAAATCTATTTTTTTTCATTCCCTATTTTAAAAGTCTACATACCGTTCTCTTTTCTTGCCCTCAGTCAAACCTAAAGCTTTTGCATCATTTCTGTTTCTGCTAGTGATTTATCCAGGTGTATATTCATCGTACCATAGCCATCTAAGGAATAATAAAACACAAATCTGAGCAATCATGACATTTCACTACCGAATATCTTGGTTATTTTGATATTGACTGTACAAGTGTAACACTGCTTATGAAATGCATCTTTGGTATTTAACAGCATGCTGAGATTTCTACTTTTATCCACGATTAATTGATCTACTAATCATGACCCAAAGGTTCAGAAAATGTAATGCGCTCATGAGTTACATCTGTGTATAACTAGAGAAAGCTAAATATGGAAAGTAGTTATAGATATGGTGCTGTATTTTCCAACAATTCTGAATGGCTGCATTTTGCTTTGATTCACAATTATTTTGGGGTAATAGAAATATTGTAGTGTATATGATCACGTAGGCTGGATACTTATAAGAAAATACTCCATTGTGTAATTTCTAGGTTTTTGTGTTTTTTTTTTTTTTTTACTGAATGGTTTTATTAGCATCTTTTGAATAAAATATTTTCAGCAGAATGTTCTAAGTGAAAGGATTTGAAAACTCACAGGGAATGAATTCTGGATTTGGAATTTCCAGAAGTCAAACCAGAAGTCTGACACAGAATAGACTTCAATTTTCTAGTCATTGAAAGAAAAAATTCCCTTTTTTTTTCCCGATTTCAGTAATTAATTTACAAATTATCTTCGGATGCAGAGTAATTTTTAGAGATTATTCCAAGAAAACAGTTAAATGAATAATAAAGTTTAAAATTGTATTGGAAATTCCATTTTCTTTGTGACATAATAATTTATTTTTTACCATAAGGCATTAATGACTTCCCATCCCCTCCTTAATACAGAAACCAGAGTTTTATGATTTATTTATCTGTTTTCAAACATCTTCATGTTAGTACTTACAAGACATGCAGATATACCAAGATCACTTTAGCTCTGAAGGTTTCTGTAATTTTGGGAGATCCACAGCAATTATTATAACTTTATCCAGTGTTTCCTTTTCCCCTGACAATTTGTTACCATTTTTTTCTCCATTTCTGTTGCAGATATGGACAGTGTATTGTGCTCCTGATAAAATATTTCAAAGCATTTAGACATTTTGTGGCTTTGATTATTTCTTTCTTTGGTATAAAAAGCCTGACAATGTGTTTAAAAGCTGGAAGAACAGGAGAAAAAAACAAAAAACCAAAACCAACAGATAGATCTAATTCAAAGGTTATTTTTCAAAGTGTATTGAACTCTTGGATTATCCATCCTGGTTTTTTTTTTTATTTTTCAATAGTTGTATTTAGATCAATATTACTTTTTCATCAGAAATTCAGAGCTTTTCTTGTGTTTTCCTTTTAAAATATTATTTAAGGCTAGAAAGATTTCAGTCCATTTTGCATTTTAGTACTCTTTTTTTTCCTAAATTGTAAATTATAGCCAAACAGAAGTCAAATGCCCTATGGGCTTTTAATGTGATCATTCTGTTTTGTTATTCCTTCTAAGGAACAATTTGGGAGGTGGCTACTGCTTCATTTGTGTGCTCAAATCCATATATTGACCCCTTTAAATTATGATACTTTGTAAACTAGCAGCAGTTTCTTTCTTATTTCTCTTTCTACCTCTTCTCTCTGCTGAAGCAAGCCTACTTATCTTCTTAATATCCGAGGTGAAGTTAACAAGCCACACTCACATCAGTTAGTCAGCAGAAGAAAATTACGATGTCCCTAAAGGGTTCCCAGATATGCCAAAACAAGTTCAATCCAGACAGGCTGCATATTAAGTCCCACAAAACCATCCTCTGCTGTCTACTGCTTTTATTTTCATGGTGATACCAGCAGCCTCCAGGTAGAAATGAGTCTCTGTACGTAGGATGCTCCAGTTTTTCAGAGTTAAAACAGGGCCTTTGCCCTGGAGATCTCAAAATGCAAATGCAGGAAGTATCACCATTATTGTCAGGAATGTTCAGTAATGGTTTCAAAATAGAGGATAATATATTTAGATTAGATATTAGCAAAAAATTTTTTACAGTGAGGCTGGTGGAACACTGGCACAGGTTGCCCAGAGAGGCAGTGGATGCCCCATCCCTGGAACCATTCCAGGCCAGGTTGGCCGGGGCTCTGAGCAACCTGATCTGGTTGGAGATGTCCCTGCTCCTTGCAGGGGGGTTGGACTGGATGGCCTTTACAGGTTCCTTCCAATGCAAACCATTCTGTGATTCTTTGATTCTATGTGGATGAGGCAGGACACCCAGGACACCCAAATGTCTCTCTCACATGCACGGTATCGTTGCATAAAGACGAAGTTGTCTCCTGCTGTGTCACATCCCTGGAAATATTTATTCATAAAAAGAGGGGACATACCCTCCTAGTTTTCCTTAGAAGCTGATCTATGGAATGTTCACTCTTTTCCACATATAAAATCCTTGACACCCAAAGTGTTGCTTTTTTTTTGTGTGGTTTCCTTCTTTTTTTTTTCCTTTATTTTTTTCCGCCTTTCCTACAGTGTATGAGTGTGGGTTTTTAGTTCAGTACAAAGTGAAAATATAAGTTAAAATGCTTCAGGAATTCCCACGCGGCTTTGATTATAAGATGTTCTTGAAAACAAAACCTGAAGTCTTTATGCTGTGCAGGTTGGAATTTTGCCTTGTGGTTTAATGAAGAGGTTGAAGTGTAGGTCAAGAAACTTAAAACCAATTATTTTTCAAAATTTCTTATCCATCAAAAATATTTTTCCCCAAAATACGAGAAAAAAAATGTCCTGCTCTCTTTATTTTGCCATAATTTGGCTCTCACAAGATGTTGCCTCAGGACCATGACAAGATAACCCAGACCAAACTATGCATATTCTGATACAGTAGTGTCCTGTTTCCAAGGCTGGAAATCGAACATCGTGATACGATCATTACAGAAATTTTCCATTAGTAATTGTTTTAAGTCCTGAAATGAAATAATGTTATTCCTTTTAAAAGTATAAGCTAATCACTGCTTAAGGTACTAATGTTCTAATACTTGAAACAATTTTAAAAAATTACTTAAAATTTGTAATTTAATGTTTAAATAATAGTAAATGAAATTTTTATAATACAGTTTATTTGAATAAATTTAAAAAATATCCTTTTATGAATTGTGTAACATTCTTTAGAATTTATCTTATGACAACAAATACTACAGTTTAGTGGCAAAGGAATTGTTTTTTTCCAGAAAGGTACCTTCCTATTAATGATTTTATATTTCTAGACTTTACATTTGGTGAATGAGTTGGGTTTTTTTTTGTTATGAACAGCAAGGCCTAGCTGACCTTTATAATGCTATTAATTATTGATCAGGTGAACAGGGTTTTTATCAGATCCTTTCAGAACCTCAAAAAACATTTTCAGAAGAGCCGGTTTGAATTGTAAATATGAGCCAAATGTGAAAAGGTCTTTATTTTATCTAATGACATTCCTGCCTTTGCAAGGCTATAATGGTTACAGAAATACTTGACTAGCCAAATTCTGAGGCAATATGTAAGCTTTCTTGAGTATGGTATTTTAGAAAGGAAATCCTGACAGACCGCTAAGCTGAGGGAAGCAGATGACAACTTTCTACAGCTATAAATTACAGGCATTTGTTCATTTCTATTTAGCATTTCCATTGCAGACTGCATACTGATAATGTGAATTGGATGGATAGATGTTGACTAATCTGTAAACACTTTAATTGGCTTCTGAAATGTAGCCGAATTATATGCCAGGGTTTTATCCACAATTAAGTCAAGTTTTATGAACTTAATTCCTCACTATTGTTTGCTGCCAAAATAAAATTATCAAAGCCTTTACTCGTTGACATGCTGTGAACAATTACAGGGTTGTTTACAAGCACTAGTTTGGAATTTTGTGATGAAGCAGCCTGTGCTGAAAGTGCTGGTTTGGAGCGTCATGCTGTGTTTTGACAACATTTTCTCGGGGAAACTGTCTTCGGTCTGAGTTGCAATTTGGAGAATGTAAACAGGCAGAAAGGTGTGCATGCGCATAGAAATGTGTGAGCGCCCTGTGTGTACATCCAAAAAGGGGTCACCTGCCATGTGATGTGCCCCACTGACCAGAGATCTATTGATTACGTTATAAGTTCGTAAGTTTACTTCACTGCTGTAATTTTGAGAAGCAAGTGTGAAAGCCCGAAGTCTAAAAAAATGAAAGATTATGGGAGGTTTCCTCATACTTTCTCTTACCTGTACAGAATCACAGTACAGATGCAGTCAGTGTCTTTCTCATGCTGCTCTGTGTGCATGTGGCAGTGGGTTTTATTACACTTGTGGCAAGATGAACAACAATCTCTATTCTGATACACACTTTTTAGAGGTCTGTTTTTGTTAGTTACATCTCAATAAGTGACAGCAAAATTTGCCCAATGTCCAGTGAGATTCACTATTAAAATTAAGTTTAGACAGGCAGGCTCCTTGTGAACCTGATCATATGCTCATAGGTGCAGTTACTTCAGTATGATGCGTAGTTAAAAATAGTAGGTGTGCATGAATATGGCAATCTAAGACAACTGTAGTGAAATAAGGAGGGGGAAAAACTAGGCTCATAAGATTAGGCATCTGCCTCTTTCAACATCCATCCGTCTCTCCTCCAGATTCCTTTTGCCATTTTGCCATATGTTCCTTTCTATTTTCTGTTTGCTTACAAGGATGGCTAGTTTACAGGAGACAAAGTAATCTACAAAGTTTATTTTTAAGAAAATGGCCAAAAAATCAAAGGGATCTTATGCTGATTTTGATTTTATTATGAAAAAGTTAAACTGAACAAACATTGAGTTTTGCAATAATTTTTGTGTTAAAATAAACACTTTTTCTCAAGGATATCAACCACGACAACTATTGTTAAAGATACCACAGAAACTTTGCCATTGATACTCAATATGTAACTAAGTGGTTTGAACAAACACATTGAAGATGCTTTGCGTATTTCTTACATATAGTCATTTAAATTTACAATATTTTAATACATTTTAATTCTGTATTTTATATAGTTATTTTGGAATATTCATTTTTTTATCAGGAGAAAATATCAGAAATATTTAAGTGCAGTAAAGGATATTAATAATATAGACTTCTTTCTTTACACCATCTGAAAAGAAAAAATATCTATGCTAATATGAGTTTAAGGAATAGAGGAAAGTGCATGCTCAATGTCCACTTTTTTTTTTCTGTATTATTTCTTCTGACTTGTAAGATCAACAAACAGTTCTATCTATTCAGCATGCTACTTGTAATAGTTTTGGTTTTTATCACTTACGTGAATTTAATTTTTTTTTTGTATTTGAAAAAGTGAAATCCTATAAAAGAAAAAAAAAAACTTTTCATCACTTATTTCCAATCTGCCTACACAGTAGGCAGCATTTTGCAAGCCTCTTATGATGATTTGGTGGTTTCCCATATTTTATGATTTTCTTTTTTTTTTCCATCTATTGGCTTATCTTGCTTTTTGTTTTTCTTCAGCTCCCTGTTCTTACTCTATTCTATTTCCTGTCCTGGACATCCATTTAACCCCTAACAAGTCCCTGTTATGTCTTGACTTGTCTATCTCATTGCTAAGAGAAATCTGAGTGAAGACACTAAAATTTTAAAGTACTAAATGACAGGAAGTTTCAAATATCTTAGGAAAAAATGCTTCCATACTTTCGAACAGACTACATTTCTTATGGCAAAAATTCTTCTTAAAGTATTTCTTACTTATCCTAGAATGCGTTACACCAGCCAGAGCTGGCTAAATAACCCCCCCCTTGTCTGTCATAAATTTTTTCTGTAGAAGAAGAGAGAGATAGATGTTTTTTATGCTTACAGTGTCCGTTTTGTGCAGATACGGGTTGGGATACCTATCTCAACCTCTGTCTCTGTTGGGACATAGAGGATGATGCATATAAGGCCTCAAAGCAAGGAGATACTTCCTTGAGCTTCCGTTTGTACAATGAATTGCTGCATTTTTCTCAGTTAACCTACCATTAATAAAATAATCTCATCTCTAAAATTTAAGAAAGACTTTATTTCAAGTTAGTGTAATGGTTCCTCTTTGAAGAATTCCAGTCTTTTTTGTTCTAAACATAACAAAAGTGGCCACTGATTTTTCAACTTTTTTTTTTTTCTGGTGACTAAAACCTGTTTCTTCCTAAAGCACATTCTAAATCCTTACAAAACCGCACTGCATTGAAATCTCCTCCTTAAATTATTAAGCTCTATCATCCAGTTTGCTGACTAAAATTAGTATAGATTTTTTTTGTGAGGCTAATTATTCTTGTAATGGACTTGTTTGAATTGCAACATGTCTTTATCTCTAACTAGCCTGAAAGAGACTGCTCAATGCTACAGAGAGGTAGTGTTCAAAGGGTGAGTTTGTCACCAAAATCAGGAAACAAACTCCTTAACACCAATGCAGTATTAAGAAGCAGGCATTCTTTATTGCGGCGCCAGACGCATGGGGGATATTTTCACCTAGCGTTCATGCCAGTCTGGAAATATGGACAGAATATATTTAGTGATTTCATGCATAATCATTAATATATTTCGAAACATGAATACATCATCATCAGTTTTCCTAATAATTATTGTAATATTCCCCACCCACTTGCCCGTGCTCAGTCTTTTGAGTTGAGGGTCTTCTGGTGGTCTTCAGGGTATTTGGAGTGCCCCCTCCTCAAATTTGCTGGTTAAACCCCTCCTTAAAATCTTCATATACGGTCTTGAGAACAGGTCGCATTGCTCCTTGATTTTCTGGCTCCAAAATGATGGCTCTGGGCCTATCTTCACAGCTGGTGTTTGAGGCCTACCTTTGTTCTACCACTCTTAATTACTCCAGACATGCTAGGCTAACTTCTAACAAATGAGATGTTGTAAAAATTCTAAGACTGCCTGTTCCCTCTAAGGGCAAATGGTTTTCATATAAAATGTAACCTATGTGACTTCAGTTCTATAGTTAGCAAGCATCACCTCATATTGATATTTAATTTTCAAAAATCATATTATTGTAAAATTTTTTTGATTAAGCATTTTTTCATATAACAATTTAACTGTGCATAGCTCCTGCTCCCTCCCATAAAGCCCATGTCTCTGGTATTTTGAAATTTATGCAGGAAGACTACAGACTTGTATTTTAAGCTTTGTCTGTGTCTCACCAGATTTCCAATGCATGGGCACTGGTGGAAGTGCAGTGATTTACTCCAGCATCTGACTTGCCACTGTGTGTACCCAGTGCTGGCTGTTGAGCCTCTAACTCTGGATGCTTTACCCAGCTTCTGCAGTAACAGGGTTTGAGCCTCTAACTCTGGATGCTTTACCCAGCTTCTGCAGTAACAGGGTTTTTTTTACCATAGTACTGCTCTTGGGCAGAATACAAGGATATGGAAACGCTCAAGGCCATATTCGTTACGATTAGTATTGCTGTAATGGGAAATGAAGGAGACAATAAAGATTTGTCATGTATTATCTAGTGTTTCTGATTTAATTTTGTGTTTTCCAGCAATATTTGTTAACCATAGAGAAAGCCTTGTTTAGAAGTTCTAGAAGTTAATTCAGTTGTGTCTCCTAGTTGGTGTTATACAGTGTATATATACTTGTGTGCATAAATATACATTGCGTTTTATATATTTTATAAATACTTATGGATATGTCTTATGATGACTACCTCAGGTTGTACATAATAGCATTATTTTTCCTGTTTTATAGGAAATCTCAGCTTTGTAATGAACATTTGACAGTTTAAGTTACAAAAAATTGAATTTTTTAAAAAAGATTTAGTGTTCACACTTACAAAAACAGTTACTAGCAATGTAAATATTTATTCAGTATACCAAAAATGTACTAATACATATTTAAGCCAAAGACAACTGATATTTGCATAGAAGATAAAATTATTGTGTAGCACAAGTGATTTGGGGACTTGAATTCTGTGAAAGGTTAATGAAGGTGCCATGAAGAATCCCATTTTCCAGACATCCCTGATCATTGCAGGGCTGCTTAAGTAGCATGTGAATTTTAAAGTTAATGAAAATAAACAGAAACTGGGAGGAAATCAAAGAACAAAAGGAGATTTTTTACATTTGAGTCATTATGTGGATTTAGCCATAATAAGTGAAGCAGAGGCAGGCTGAGGAAAATGGTAACACTCAAGGGCTTAAAAAAAATCTGGATGATGGTCCTCATGGTGCCAGTTTGCAATGTCCTGTTAGTAACTGCTACTTGATGGGGCAAGCTGGAGCACAGCAGTTTATAGAGCAACCAGCACTCTCCTTTCCTGCTGGTGCTTACAAGAATGACAATATACTGCTCCTTTTTCTCCCAGTTGGCCATTCCTTCTACCTGTCTGGTAGACATGATGGTCTGATGATATTAGGTTTTTTTTTTTTTTTTTTTGCATTTTTTCAAAAAAGCACCTCCTTGCTGTGAATTTTACATTTACTTTATGGATAAAAGATCTAACTCAAAACCAGCTTGTAGTCTTCTGTCTGTTATAGTTTCTTTGCTTCCTTTCTCTTCTCTTTCTTTCTCTCTCAAAGATTTTCAGTCACAACAAGGAAGCTTTACCAGTCCATCCTCTAGCTCTTCCAGTCCCTTAAAGGTTCAGACCCCTGGAAACAGCTTTCTGCATTTAAAGAAGAGAACACGTTTGAGATATTTTTACTTTATCATAGCTATTTTCAAAAGTAATAGTTGGCTAAACTCCCTAAATGTGAATTCTTTTAACCATAAAATATTTGTCTACCTTATTAGAAAACAATTATCTCTTGATTTTGAAATACAAGCCAAAAAACATACCAGATGTACATTTTATTTACTGTATAAGGGAACAAACATGGGTTTAAATCACTTACATTGTAAGACATAACTCTGAATTATGTTATATCTGTGTTTGCAATTAGAGGGCAGAACAGATGGTGGAGTCTTAGTTTAAAGCAATATGTCTATTAAAGTAATACCTGCTGCCAAGTCATTATTCCAAATCACAAAATGTCCATTCACCATGTTTTTAGAAGAAACTGGCAGTGTGAGAGATAGCTACTTCTTGGGGAGAGTTTGACAAATAATTTAAAAAAGAAAGTAAACAAGGGATTTTTACAATAGTCTGCTAGTAAAATCCAAAGTTAGGAATATTAGCCATTTTTCATAAAAGAATTACAAAATAATTATACCCAATTTTGTTAGATACTCATATAATTCTTACATCTGTTGGGCATTGAGAAAATGCAAAATATGTACATTTTTTACTTTGAAGAGACATGTTTGTGCAAGTGAGCAATGTTAATAAGCTCTAAAAATACTTTTATAACAGGTACCTGTGAAAACACAGCTTTTTATTTCCTTGGGACTCTTCTTGAGAGTCCGAAAGACTGCATGTGATTTCTAAATTTTCTATACCTTTCCTTTGCACTAGTTTCTGCATCTAACACTGCTGGATGATTTCCTGTTTTAGGAACAGTTCTCAGCAAAATTTCACCTCGTAGTTTGAGGTCATCATTATAGTGGCTCAAGAGAGGAGACAGAAAGAAGTTGGCGGTAGTCAGACAGATTTAGAGGATACTCTTAATGTCATCCCTATTATCAGATCTTTTGCTGACTGTGGCCAGCTAAGTACGCAACAGTAAGCCATTGTCAGGCGTATAATCAATGAGATGTAACATGTCAAGTGTTTTATTTTCTTCAATCTTCAAGACTATTAAAGAAGTTTTCTATAGAAACTCTCCTACATCTATTTTAGTCTTTTTTTTTTCTAGTGTGACCAAATTTGGGTTCTATGACAGAGCCTAGATTTTTATGTTTCCCCTAATAAAATAACATGTAGATGTTTCCAAAAAAAAAAAAAAAAAAATCCAACCAAAAAACCAAACCAACCCAAACCCAGAGAAAACTGTTTAAAACATGACATTTAAAATCTTTTTATTATATGTTCATGAAGTTAAAAAGAGCATTCTAATAAATAAGGGCTAGTTATGTCATAGCCTTCAAAATATTTTTAGTGGTTTTATGATACAATTCAGAATGTGATTGCACTCTCTTGTTTCTACATATTGTCATCTACAATGAGCTCTGAAGATCATGGTTTCATAGATAATCATGAATATTATGCATGGTAAAAGGATAATATTGGTAAAAAGTGCTTATGTCCCAAAGAAAGTTTACTCAGTCAGATATACAGAATATGTTAGATACTCCTGTTAATTTACTAAAATTTTTTACAAATTTTTACAAAAAATTTTTGTTACAGTGAGGGTTGTAGAGCACTGGAACAGGTTGCCCAGAGAGGTGGTGGATGCCCCATCCCTGGAAACATTCAAGGCCAGGTTGGATGAGGCTCTGAGCAACCTGATCTGGTTGGAGATGTCCCTGCTCCTTGCAGGGGATTGGACTAAATGACCTTTGAATGTCCCTTCCAACCCCAACCATTCCACAATTCTAATTCTGTGATACTTCAGTTCGTGATTCCTGTTATTCAGCAAGACCTCAGATCCTAGAATGAAATTTGCTTGTCATTTTTAATTCATCTTGGCAGATAGCCTTTTCTTACTTGACAACATATTTTTGTTTCCTTCACCTTCTGCTTTATTCATGTGCAAGAGAGGGATGAATAAGACAAATGGAAGGGAAAAGAATGTTTATGTTTAAACTCTGGATTGTAGTGTATGATAGATGGGCTCTTTTTGTGGATCTGACAGACTTCCAGCCAAGCTAAAAATTGTAAAACAATTGTATCTTTACTACTCAAAAGATGCTTGCCTCTGATTCTCCAAATTTAACTTATGACACCTTTAATTCTGAATACAGATCGTTTTCTCTCGAGTGTTTATATATAATAAATCTTCTATTAGTACTTTTTTCATAAAAAGACAACCATAAAATGATATCCCATTGCTCTCTTACAAAATCTCTAAAATACCTTTGAGAAAATAACAAAGTGAATTGTAGAAACAGTTGTAACACATCTTTAAGAGAAGATAAAGTAAGATCTCTGCAAATACTTGAAATGGCAGAAGCAGCCAGATTCTTACTGATGTGTTTAAAAACAGCAAATTAAAGACTTTCATGGCTTTTAATATGCATTTTTTCTTTCCTATTCTTCTAGTCCAAGAGAGATAAAAACACTAATTAGGATTAGGTGTGCATTTAAAATGCTTTCCCACATAGTTTATGCTTAAAAGTTTCATTATTATTTAGAGACTGGAGAGAAGTAAATTTACTGAAAATAAGGTGATATTTAGAGTGCAGGCTGCCACTACAAATTTAGTTGTGATCTTGGACCAGATCCTAAAATAGAAGCTAAATTCCTAATGCAAGTTTCACCAGAATTGCAGATTCTCAACTCTAAAATTGCTGTTAAAAACCTATTGAGTGCTGTTCACTTAATGCTAGTAATAAGCAACTTGTAAGGTATCTTCAAGTGTGACCCAGCCTTTTTAAATACTAAGAGCTAACTCAGGCTGGGGTTAGGTATCAGAAAAAATCCTCTGTTCAGACATATTTATCAATCAAAACACCCAGAAAGGGTTTTTGAGTGCACCCATTGTTGCCTTGAGCTCTTAAATACACAAGATCTTTTGTAGTCAAGCCTTTGGCTAGAAGAGAAAACCTGATTAAAACAAATGCAATGAAATACCCTAAAGTAGATGACACATCCATTCTAATGAACAGTCCAGTAAGAGAAAATGTACAACTCAAATGTCATCTTGTAGGCAGGGCAAAAAGACACACACAATTTTTAATATTTTAATGGGGTTTTGGTAGAAAATCAATACATTCTGCTTACCACTTTTCTGCTCCGCACTGAAGTAGTTATGATGAGATATCTGTACTTCTTATGGCACCTGAAACAGCTGTGAGTGTTCAGTATGGAGTTTTGAGTTAATGAGAAAGATGACCAAGATATTCAACCTACTTACTGGACAAGGTTATTTCTTGGAAAAGGTCTATCTTCCTAGTTCAAAGGGGACAAGTAAAAAGCATGTTTAAGTTGCCTACAATTATCTTCTTCTGTTTCCCATAGGCAACTGAAGTCGAGAAGCAATCTCTGCTTTCCTGAACTTCATCATCATCATAGAATAGTTTCAGTTGGAAGGGACCTTTAAAGGTCATCTAGTCCAACCCCCCATGCAAGGAGCAGCGACATCTCCAACCAGATCAGGTTGCTCAGAGAACTTAGACATCATAGGCTAAGGGACATTGAGTAAGTCTCCAGAGCTCTGTGGCCGAGTTTTCCCAAGTAACAAGCACCAACTTTTCATACCATGCAATGCAGATACACAGATACATGTATTATTCCCTCAGAAATGCTTCTGAGGTCTTCTAGAAATTTTCAAGTAATTAAATGCATAGAATAGTATCTGGGAGAGATTTTGAATCGTGAGATGTTTTTAGTCTTTTTCTTTGTAGTTTCATGCTGCTCCAAATCAATAATTATTTCCATAATTAAAAAAAAAATCCTGCAACAAAAATGGCATTGTAGAGTTGGACTGAAAGTTAAAGGCCTGTTTACTTTTCTTTTCCTCTCCCTGCAGGGAAGGACTTCATTTAGAACAGATGGGGTGTTGAGTGTTTTCACACCTGAGATTCCCTGTCACTTGCACAAATGTGCAGGGAATTATGCATGTCATTTACTATGCATCTCATTTCCCTAAGCTGTGTTCAGCTAGACCCTGTACTCTCTGTCCTTCACTTTCATGGACAATAAAATCTTCTTGAACATATGCTGGGAGAAAAGAATTAACCTGTAAAAAAAACCCAAACCCCTTGATCTATCAATGGAGATAATTCCTCTCAAGCATTTCTAATTTGAAGGACACCTTCCTTGAGAACTTTGTGTCTGAGGCGATTGCATCTGTCATGCCTCACCCCATGCTAGGAACACTTAGGAAAATAAATCACTTTATAATGAACTATGTTCCTGCTTATATTTAAACAAATGCTTGGCCAAATCTCTCTTTCAGTATCTCTTCTGTCACTGAGGTGGCATGCCATTAAATCCCTCGAGTTCAGCAGACATCGCTGCATACTGTCAGTAGTAAGTCAGAAGCCTGAAATTGTCATGTTGCCAGTATGACCTCTAGGGAGGTGATTTGGTTTTTGCATTCCCTTGGAGGAACTGTTGTCCTTCATATCAACTACCAAGGAAAGGCATTTCCTGCCTGACACGACAAAATCATATAAGATCGTTTCATTCCTTCCAGAATTCATGCTCAGTGATAAGTGAATTTGATTTGAAAGATCAACAGGTTAAACAGTGACAAGGGTAAGATGAATCATGGCCCTGCTGTTCTGCCTCTGTTGCCCTGACTAGAGATTTCTAAAACTTTTTCAGTACTTTTTTTTTTCACTAAAACTTTTAATTTCATTTTGCTTCTATTTCTGCTTACAAGTTAACAAAAACTAAACCTATATCCTTAAGTACATTGCACATATAAAGTGTAAATTACTTCCCAGACCAAATGAAAGATTTTTCATTGCATAAATCCCTATTTTTTTTTGGCCATTGCACCTGTGTCATCTGTTAGTACTACTTTATATAATATTTCATACACTTTAATACTTTCTCTATCTGTCAAAAAATACATGTGGCTGTTCTAAGACACCTGCAATTTATGTTGGTTTTCCAAAGTGCATAAGCATGGACACCAGAGGTTCAAATTCAGGTCAAACTTGTTCTGTCTCCTGTAGATGTTTTTTTTACTAGCTCCTACTTAATTATATTGACTTTTTAAAAATTAATAGCAAAGCTCCCATTCGCTTCAATACAATTATAGTTTACCCATTGAGGTTAATGGGACTACTAAATTATGTAGATATTTTCTGACATTTAAGATTTTGAAGGATTTTTATTTGAATCCAAAGCCATAACCTCTGATTTACAGCCTGTGAAGTCCCTTCAGCAAATTGTGTTTGAAAAAGAAGATGAAAAGAGCTTCCAAATCTGAGAATGTCTACATGAGTCCAAAACATTATATTTATTTATACTTACAGGTGTATTTGTTTTTACGTTGAATGGATTTTTGTAGTTTGTTGCCACAAGTTTTTTGCAGGAATTAGAAACACTTTTTCTGAAAGCTATGTTCATTGGATATCAGAAGCAGTTGGAAGCAGGATTTCTCTCTTAAAGGAGACACCTAGAGTGAAAGAAATGTTGGTAGCATCTACATCTGCTGAAAAAAAAATATTTTATAGGAATATAAAAAAATAGATCAATGAATAGATGTTCTGAGGCATTCTCAACCTCAGCCTGACTCCAAACGACGGGGAAGGTAACACCTGGCAGTATGTGCAAGAAAATAGCTTGATACACATGACTTTTGTCAACAGTTACACTAGTTTTATTTACAATAAAGTACTTAACAGGATTGCCATTTTTACTGAAGAGAACTGAGAAGCTGTGGTGGCTTAAACTCAGGGTATACATCAGTAAAATGACTGTACAGAACTATTATGCTCTGTTTTTACCAGACAACACTTTAAGTGGTACAGAAAAGTTATGAGGATAAATCATACTCTTCACAGTACAGTTTGGTACTTTCAGCTGCAGTTTCAGCACTACCATCATTCATTATCCTCAGTTGTCATGGCGTTGTTGTTATTATTACATTATCAAACAGATATTTGCTTTTTGTTTCTTTTTCCTTGCAGCTGCGTCAAGATTGTTATCAGACATCCAATCCCTACTAACAAATACTTCCAAGCCTACCATCTTCAAGTGACGTCACTGTCACAGTACAAAGCAGCTTGTCCTCCAAATTCACAACAAAATTAGTGTTACTACCACCTTTGACACTCAAACATGGGTGAAATGTTGTGTTTCTACCAGCATGAGATCTAACTGTAAGTGCAGTAAATGCTAAGTATTCACATACAAGATTTTTTTCACCTCTTATTTTGCTGTGTTAATGAACTGTAGTGGCTGCCTTTTTCTCTTTCTTACCTAGGGATGGCAGAACAGCAGCAATTTGAGGCATAAGAGTAGGCCTGGTGTAAATAGGTGTGAAAGCACTGATTAAAAAGTAGATCTATTGTGTGCACATCCTGGAGGGAAAGGTAATTAATTAGACTATATACTCAATGAGAGATAAGTAATCAAGACCACAATTATATTTTCATTCCACTTCTGGACAGTGCTGTGTTGTAATACAAATTAGTATCAATAATAATTATTATTAATAATTTTTTTTTTGTTCTAATTCTGCTTTCATAAACATAACTAGTATGTCAATGGATAACTTTATTTGAAGTAGGTGAGATTTTCTAAAATATCAAGAAATCCTATCTAGTACAAACAACATAATGCCCGTTGTCTAATTTGCTTGGCGTTTCGAAAGGAGATAAGGAAGCTTTCCAAGCAGGGGTATTCTGCAGAAATGCATTCACGCACTGAAGTTCTGCGTCATATTTTTCCTTTTGAAAGTCTCGGTCTGCTAAACTGTCTGTATAAAGCGAATGAATGGTGGTAGACTTTTTAAAGTAACACAATCAAATGTTATAAATTTTCCACTTCAGATTTGTATCACTTCCTTCTTTCTTCCAAATAGCCGATTAAAAAGTGTTACTTCTTGAGCTTTGCTGACTCTTAGGTACAAAACAGACTGAGTAACTCAGGCATTTTTGGCTGAGGGCAGAGGAGAAGAGCTTGCACTACTTCGCTCTTCTTTTGATCCTCCCAGCTTCAAGACCTTCTCCAACAGCGTGAAAGGACACCCAAACCAGTCTTTTCTAACTTACTATACTCAGTCACAGCCCTACTGAGGAATACACACTCGTGGCCTGAGAAATACAGAAAACATTGTTTTTGTACAGAAAACATGCTGATTAATACAGATGTACATATTCAATATTAACAGTAATATACTGGTCTGCTACTCCCAGACTTTTTTGCAAAGATGCTCTATGATTTCTGTGCCAACATTACAAAAAATTGTGTTCCTTGGCAGAGAATTACCTGAAAAAATAAAGTCAACATGTGACATCATTTTATGCCTGCCTGCCAAAGAGTCATAGCTCAAATGTGTGTTTACCTCTGAAGGCTTAGAAGTAAAAGACTCTTCCTCTCTCCAGCACCACTTAAATACTATCTGCTGTCCAAAGCTAGGAACACTAAAGTGCCATTTCTAGATAATAAATTTGTTAGGGATGTGTCCAAAGGTCTAAGGCTCAGGTGAACAGAAGTCAGTGACAGCACGTACAGATGATCAAAAATGATCTGTAATTTTTATAATAAAAAAGAAACACTTTTTCATCTTATTGTGGGATTTTCCTGTAATAATTGCTAAGTAACAATTTGTTTCTGAAATATTATGTTATTAATCATTGGGTACTCATTATTTGTGTTGTCTGGAGCCAGAAACGTTATTATAGTGAAATTTAATCAAAGGGCAGCCACCACCTAAAACAGATACGTTAATGTTTTGGTTTTTTTTCTATTCCTAGGCTTGTGACTCAACATATCAAAACCCAGAAAATATTTAGGACTGGGGAAGTAAATTTTAGTACTCTTATATGGATAATAAGTGAAGTTTCTTTTTTGTAGTTCTGAATAATCATTGATACGTGCAGCATGGCCACACCATTTGTCTTACAGACGTTGGAGTCCTGAGCTACACAGTGGTGCCTTCGCTGACTGGATACCACTTAAGGTAAGAAGTACTGCTTTGGTCAGAAAAAATTGTGTATTATCTCCTATTTTGCAGTTAGAAGCCTGATCTGACATTTAGGAGCCACCAAAGTTTTAGAGCATCTGG
Source organism: Tetrax tetrax (assembly GCA_009806455.1). Taxonomy (NCBI): domain Eukaryota; kingdom Metazoa; phylum Chordata; class Aves; order Otidiformes; family Otididae; genus Tetrax; species Tetrax tetrax. The sequence continues at coordinate 218,057 of WHYT01017962.1, forward strand.
AGACATCTGCGCATTTCTGCACAAACTGCAAAGATCCGTGCGAGAAACACCAATGCAAAGTGCCAAAGTTTGGGAACATCAGCCACGTGTAGGAAGTTTCTTACAGCTTAGGGCAACCCAACAACACCGCCATTGTTGCACAGATAAGGCTTCAAAAACTGTCCATTTTATTCTAAACACTGCAGAGAGGAAAAACAGGAGAAACAAACAGCAAAATACAGCTGTGTCCCAAAAAGAGAAATACCGAATTTTGTGCCAAAAAATGTAGCTTTTCTTAGATTCTTCTTTTTTTTTTTTAATTTCAAGTAAGCCAGGGATTGCATCAACTGATCAAGCCTCCTCCCCTTAAGCTTAATTGATCTTTGAAACCTTTTATTTTCCTTTTCAAGAAGTGATAACTTACTAGCTATGACTTCTATAAATTCTCACAGTTCTAGTTTTTGCAGCCATCCCAAATATGTTTACTACTGACCTGAAAAGAGAAAAAAAGAAAAGAAGAAAAAGAAGAAAAAAATGGAGCACTTTTAAGACTATTGTCCAAATTCAAACTGATTGAAACTGAAGGAATTATTTTTTATGTTACATCAGCTACATAGCTACGTGTGGTCAAATAACTAGGGGTTTTTTTTTTGGTTTTGTTGGGGTTTTTTTTGGTTTTTTTTTTGTTTGTTTGTTTGTTTTATACAAGAAAGCCCAAAAGTATATTTGGGACTTTTTATGCTGTCTTCATATTCAAACAGTTCCTATGTGATTTTTTTTTTCCATACTTACCAGCTATTATGACTCAAGTTTTTTTTAAGAACTAAAGGTTCAGAACATTAAATCATCCTCTGCCTAGAACTTCAGCAAAACTGGTAACTATAGGAACTTCAGAGATTTCTCATGATCTAAAAGATTATTTCAATAGATGAAACAACAAAAAAAAGTTTTTTCTTGTTTCCGAAAGTACATCTCAGCACTTAAAGATTAATAACAAATTGAGTAACATATAATCAACAGGAAGAAACTTTAGCAAGATATTATTGTTCCTAAAAATGATCAGATATCTCTTTTAATACTATACTTTATGGTAATTTTTGTATTTTGCAAATAGAAAGAGCATCATTTTGGTTAGCGAATTCTGTTTCTTGAAATACTATATATTGATTTATTTTTATTATTTTTTTTTTTTATAAAATGTGCCCTATCTGGGAAATCTTTCAAATTACAACTGTTATTGTTTCAAATGTAAAAGCTCCTTGTATCAAAGACTTCTAACTTTTCTTTTGTCAGAAAGCAGTCTCTGGACCTGGTGTGTTTGTAGAACATGTCTTTTCACACTAGAAAAAAACAAACAATTTTTGCCCCTACAAATCATGTGAAAACTGGGCTTTAACCTGCTCCAAAAAATCCTGCAAAACATACTTTAAAAATAATAGGATCATACTTTAAAAATGTATAAATCCTATGCAGTTTCAAATTTGTGATAATAACATCATAGTTTTAGTTGTAAAAGTAAGAAAGATAGATATTCTAGTTTACATATATATTATTGCATCTCTGAAGAATCTATAAACTATTCTTTTTTCTGTTCTTCAATTCTGTTTTCATTTTTCTGGGGCAAGCACTTTTGTTTAGGCTGCCTTTTCTGGATCCTTGTTTAACTTCAGCCTAACTTTGCATTTCTGAAATGATCTTCAGGGTGATACGCCAAAATCTGGGTCATTACAGTAACTGCAGGAATCTATGCAAATTCTTGCCTTCTGCTTGAGGCAAACTGGGAATCCTGATCCAGATAAGCAGCAAAAGTAAATCAAGCTTAGATGTGGTTTTAATCGAAAAGCCAGAAAGTGCTAAACTGAGTAATAAATAGCTGCTGTTCTTACTCATACCGTGGGCATTTGGTGGGCTCTTTGTGGAGTACGAAACTCACCTTACAAAGCTGCCTGTTTACTTTCAGGAGTCAGCCCTGCATTCTACTGTGGCATAGACATCTACAAGTATATAAATCCTGGCAGCTGTGTCTTTTAGCCTGTAGTCACCCTCAAGTTATGGCAAGACAAAGTTGTCTCTATTAGGTCTAAATCTATAGTTCTTTCTAAGCTAGCTGTGCCCAAGAATTAACTACCAAGGTCTGTGTCAATTCAGTCCCAATTCTTTCCAAATCTCAGTTAATTCAAATTATTAAATCTGTCAAAGTGTTTGCTGTATCGTGTTCTCAGCTTCATTTTGTACATGTAGTTGCTATGTAGAAATGACTTAATCCCATCAGTCCAACTGCTGGTTATCCTTCTCCTTCATTCTTTTATTGCCAGGAGCCTGGGCTTATTGAATACTAACTACATCATCCACTCATCTGGGAAAGGACATTATCTGCAAGATTTGTTGCTTTCTCTCAAATTCAGTCTTCTGCTCCCGGCTGCATTGACAGAGCATATTATCCACATCGCACTTCAAATTGCTTTTACCTTGCGTATCAAGAGACAGATAGACATAATGAAACCCTGCAACTTAGTAGAAGTTTGCTATTAATACCTGTGGATTGGGATTTCACCTCCTGAGAGAAAAGGCCCTTTTGTGTGGTAGGATCTGTGGCAGCAAAATTGGAAGTTAGATTTTAAATTTATGTTCTGTGCTTATGCTCCAAGGTTTGATAGATTTTTATATTTTAAAATAAAGTCTTATAAAGAAAGGAAATTGAAACACACAAATATATATTTCAAAACAATGCCAGAAGAGCCATTTAAAGTGCATAAAAGCAAATTATACCTTTTTCTAAAATGACTCTTTTTTTTGGTAGGTATTTTCTTACAAAAGTAGTATTACGTATTTACTAAAGAAGACATGGTGTACATACTTTAAGTCAGAATTTATTTCTGAGAATTAAACTCAAAATTTGGTAGTTTTATGTCTTCCTGCATCTGTCTTGAAAATGATATAAAGCCATTCTTAGTCTCCAATAATGAGAAAAAAATGGTTTAGTTTTGCAGACTGCTTAATCACACAGTATCTGAATGTGTATTGGGTGGCAGACGGCAGACAATATTTAGCGATGCTTTAGCTCTTTACGGAAGGCAGACCTGAATAATATGATATGATATCTTATGATATAATAGCAAGCTCACATAAACAGCACTGTAGAAACACTGCAAATGTGTAGCTTCAGTGTGTTATAAGTATGCTTCCCTTTCTATTACCAGTAGCATATGAATATAAGATCACCCCCTGCAACCCCAAACTTTCGGGTAAGCGAGCTATTTCTGGAGAATCACATCTAATACAGAGAACAAGTAAAATTTAGCAAATAGTAGCAATTTGAATATTTAATATATTAACTTTGCAACCTGTAAAGGGGATAGTGCTAGGAGATAGGCTCAAGATCTGAATGCCAGAGTGCTGTGAAAAAAAGGAGATGAAGTAAGTAGAGAAGAATCGTTTATTCATGCATGAAGGGGTTATAGTGACTCAGACTTCCGACATGCTCTATTTTCAGGGCCAGTTTCTAATCCCAGAAGAACTGTAGAACTGCAAGCTGAAGAAAACCTGCTGCTCAGCTTGTGTGCGTAAGGAGATTTTAATTTTTTTTTTTTTTGAGTAACAGGAATAGTAGATACATCTAAAATTAAGAAACTGTGCCTTGAACTCTTTGGAAGACACACTTCTTGTAACTGCTGGTACATATGTAGCATTCCACTGATTTCTGGAGCTTATTTGCCTACTTTTAAAATTACTGTTAGTAGATAACTTAAGTGAACGAAACCCACTCTTAATAATTTTCCCTGCTAGTCCCCCAATCTGTTTAATGTCTTAGCAGGATTAATGTAGCCTATTTATCCAGTAACTGGAGTCAGTATACCTATTAACTTAACTGTGCAATAATAAATACTTACTAAAGCAAATATGAAAGTATTTTTATAGTAGCCGTTGTAAAATCTAATTAGCAGACAAGTTAGGGACTTATTGAGAAAAATGCCGTGTAAACACATGAATGAGAAGACCTACCTGGAACACCTGAGTTGCTGCAATAAGAAGCCAAAGGTTAAAATTCACCAGGAGGAGAATGGCCTAAACCTAATATGGTGGTTTATAGCAGTCCCATGGTAGGCAGATGTCAGTGATAAAACAAATAATTGAGTCTGTGACCACCACAGCTCCCTGCTCTCCAAGCCACCAGCCAGAGACTTTCAAGAGGGAATTAAAGTAGGAAAGTGGCTATGTTCATTTACTTTTCTCTATCAGCTACATGTGGGGATACTCAGAAATTAACTCTTCTGCTTACAGTCATACCTGTATTGTGACTGACTTTCTGAGGTATCTTTACAGTATATTTAATGTGCAATTGATGATGTACAGATGTAGCGTAAATGTGTAACTAGAAAAATGAAAAGTAAGGGGGGAGAAAATATATTGTTAATATATACAACAGAGAGGTTGCAGACACTTGCAGAATTTTGAAACAGTTGGGTTTGGGATCTGCAATGATCTTTGTGGATAGTCTTCCATAAAGACATCTTTCTCTCTCTTCTATATGTATGTATATGGGGTATCATTGCACCAGTGATTTATACAATGATATAGTGGGAGGGAGGAAAAAAGCACATTGGGTATCCGTTGAAAATATTTTGAGAAACAAAAAAAACAAATCCAAAACCCCCAACCACAACCATTTTCATAATTTTCATTATTGTTGTTGTTTTCACTGAAGACTCACAGGGCTCCATTGAGTCTGTGGAAGCCATTCCTCAGTCTAGATTTAGTTGCCTGCCTCAGTTATTTATTTTGAGGTGATGAGAAAAGAAGGCTGTTGCAGCTCTTCCGGCCAGGAGTAACAGCTGGTATTTTCTCCTCTTGAAAGGATTGCCAAGGACAGAAATACATGGAGCACTAGTGGTGCAAAAGACTTAGAAATCTGTCTGAGCAGCTGTCACTGCGATGAGTATAGTGCAAATATGCAAAATGTTGCTTTGGATTGCCAAAATCTTCAGTGGTTTTGGCACCTCTTAGACATAAAACTGGATGTTCTGCGGATGGTGACAGTAATAGCACCTCTCTGCAGCAAGTAGGAAGATGCAAGGTCTTTTACTGCATGTTTACTGAGATGCTGCCAATGGGATGGCAGAGGCAAGACAGCTATCGGTATGCTTTGGTGACTTCGTGTATGGATTGTTCTTTAATTTAATTTAGTTTCACAGTCAAACAAATATGAAGCAATCAGCTACTGGTTTTCAAATTTTCAAAGTATGATAGCAAGAGGTCCTGAAAGACACAAAGAACTCAGAAGAGAGATTTAGGAAAAGAGAAGGAGAAAGGAAGGAAAAACATATAAAAAACCAAAGTTACTATTTGGAAATGTACCATGGTAGAAACGGGAATTATTTTTTTCTTCTTCAATTTCATGTGAGTACAGCATTCACAAAGGAATTTCCTTGCAAAATCATAACACCTAAAGTTTTGCTATTCTTCATGGGATAATATTCCGTTAAGGTCATTGCAGGCAACTCATTTAGTTTGGATAATCCGTTTTGCAGCAGGAAGGTATTGCTTCTCCCTTGTCCTCTACCTTACATGCTGAAATGAAAGAGACAATCTCATCTGATTGTTTCACAACAATCTGCCTCATCTTGTTGAATCAAGTATTTCAAGGTCCTGTAGCTAAAGCATGGCCCAGAGGCACTTCTCTGCTGTAGGACACGAGCTAAAGATAGACTATTTTTTATTGTTGAAGTCCATGTAATTCGTTTCCAACTAACGCTCAAACTCTATTGACAGATGGTTGAAGTGGGAAAGATTTGCACCTTTTCCGTTTTGACTGCTGTGTAACAGGCTTATTCATAGGCATACAAAAGGAAGAAGAACTTCTAGGACACATTCTTTTGAAAATACAGTTGTTGGACAAAGTAAAATTTGTAACTATTAGGCACCTAAGTGCAATGGGACACAGAACAAAATATAAAGCACATCCGTAAAATAAGAATAGAGAAGAAAAACAAAAACTAAAGAGGTTGCTTTGTTATTTCTTTTAATATAACTAATTAAAAATAAGAATGTAAAGAGGCACTATATTTTGGCAAATAGTTATATAACGTTATATTCTTTCCTCTATATTGTTCTAGAGACAGGAAAGAACAATACCCACAACAAAAAGTGCTGGAAAACACTGCAGGAATATCAAGACAGAACAGTAAAGTGAACATGCTGTTTGTTGTAAGAGAAACTATCTAAAGGTCCAGGATTGGCGCCGTTGTCTAGGCAATGTACAGCAACAGTAAAAACAAATAAACAAAATGTAATGGTGCATAAAGAAACAGGGTGGGGGAAATGGCAGAAAATACAATGCCGCATTATAAACCAGTGACTTCCCCTCATCCGGAATATCATTCTGTATATTGCAGCTCTGAAAAGTACATCGGAATATTGTAAGTCATCTAGAGGAAGATGATTAGAATGACTTAGTACACAAAAACTCTTATCTGAAGAGAGATTGAAAAGATACGGCTGGTTTATTTTAAAGAGAACATAAAAAGAGGCGCAATGAAAGTATATTCCAGTAAATTGCATAAGAACTACAGTATAGAGGATTAAACAGAATCATATCAGTTGTCATCACTTTTTCAATTTTCCATTTCAGGGAAAAAGCACCTCCGAAACCAGACACAATATAAAGGTCGTATTCGTTATATCTCAAAGAAAACTATCATAAATACTTTTTCATAGGAAAGTGTAAAGATGTTTTTGTGCTTACGTGGCACAAAGGCTTGGAGGTAGAAACTACCCTAAAATAATCGCAAAGCCACACAATCATACCACTAGATGCAAGAACAAATGCCAGCATGAGTCAGTGAGGATGAAGCAAAAACTGATCATTGGTTTTGATTTTGCAATGAGTTTTGTTGTAATCATGGGCAAGCGAGCCACTAGAATGTTTTAAAAGCTGTTTGATTTTTAATGTTGTTGTTAGTTTTTGTAAACTCTTTGTGCTACTGTTTTTTTTTTTATTTATTTAAATGGAGATAATTTTTTTTTTCCAACAGGGCTGTTTTCAAGCTTACAGAGTGTGTAAAATGTTCCGTGAAACTTGAACAGAAGTGGTGTGCAAAATTGAAATGTGCTATTATCCTAATGGAATTTTTATAAACACATATGGAAAAGGCATACAGTTTCATCTGGTTTCTAAAATTTTAGCAGATTTGGCTTGCCCTTACAAGAAATCTTCCCGAAATATTCAGTATTCACAGCCTTTCAATAAAATGAGCAATATATAAACCCATAGAGATCTACCATCTTTCTCAGTAAAACACATATGACACATAAGAGTTAAGCTCTTCTCACAGCCAGACTACTTCTTGCTCTCTACTTCCCATTTTTGAAAAACATTTTCAGTTTACAATTCATTATAAATGTTACAACAAATGGCTGTGCTGAAAACCAAGAACAATCATTGAAACCAAAGTTGTCCTCAAAAGAGAATCATCCGTATTACCTATCTTGAGGACATTATTTGTTTTTAATGTGCACTTTAAAAAGTGAGAGTTGTTTTGGTTTTATTTGTATGACTGTATGACATTTTTCTGCATTGGTAATGATGTTACCAATTTCAATTGGTAAAGATTTCAATTAAAATTTCATTTTCAAGTCCTTGGTATAATCAGCCTTGCATAAATTTAAGCTCTCTTTATGTAAACTAGATTACCATAAAGAAATAAAGTGTTTGCCTTTAGCTGCTTATAAAGGATTACTTCCAGGCCATTGGCCTAGCTGAACTTAAATCTTTAACTTTCTCAAGTACTGCTTACTGTTCTAGATGTTCTCTTTCCCCTCTGCTTCTTTTCTCAGCATATTATAATTTTTACATGCCATTATGATTTTAATTGAACAATGTCTATTCCTCTTTTTCCATTTCTAGAACAGACAAAACATGGTTGACTGCAATACCTGATGGCTGTTAACTACTCTCAAGAAGTTCTCATATACCTATAAACTGGAAAAAAGACTAAGATGAATTAAGAATTTAGAGGATTTTACCCCTCGTGTCCAGAAAATAACTATAATAATCTTTCCAGCATGGCAAAGGTTACTCCAAGTGGCTAAAAGAGAAGTTGTGAATAAGACAGAGATCTGTCTTAAGAAGACAACGAATTATAGAAGGAGTGAGGAAAGCAGAAAATTATGGTTATTTTAAATGTGACGTCTGTTAGGTACATTACAAACACAAGCAATCGGGGACCTGAGTTCTGAGACCAGATGCTAAAAGAATATGTTGCTAAGATATCTTGTAGAAGCATTTCATAATCATACATATGAAAAAAAGTTTTAATATTTTAAGTTTCAATATACATGTATTTGTTGAGCAGGTATGATGAACACACCTGATGAGTGATAAATGACTATTTGCCTTTTGAGAAAGGGCACACTGGGGGTAATTTTAAAAATATAATGAAAAATTCATTTGACCTACAAAATGTGGGAATTCACCAGACAATGTAAAAAAGCTTGCCTGTCTGTAATTTATATGGCCTTAAAATCAGATTCATTCATTCTTTAGAACAGGTAAATCATACTCTAGACAACAGAAATTTTACACAGAAATTAAAACTGAATGCCATATGTAAGATGAAGAAATAAAGAAAAGACAGCTAGTTAGTAAACACAGGGGAAACATGATAAAATATACAAGACAGAAGACTCTGACTTAAGAAATTCTAATGGGAAAAAAAGCTTTACAGTGGAAACGTTGACTAAGAATATAAGGCAAATTAAAACAAATGTTCTATATAGTTAATGGTAGGAACTAGAGATTTTCTTTACAATGAGGAAGCAAAGTAAGAATTCCTTAAGCAGCAGTAAGTTGAAAAGATATTCTTCAAACACATGAAAAACATTGGATGAAAAATTTTCTCATTACCCTTTTATTAAATGTGAACAGGATATGATAAAATGTTGGAGAGTTGGTTTTATTTGCTGTTTTGCTTTTATAGTTTTGCATTGCTTTTACCACACAGCTGAAGGAGAACAGCTTTGATGATGTATCAGGAAAAAAGGGACGAGCGGAAGCCCTCGTAAACTCTACTAACATAAATTATTCAAGACTTGGTCAGATTTATTGCAATCATTATCTCCTGTGCTTATAGGCCAGGCAGTGTCTTATGTCTTGACGTTATTTCTGGAACCTAAAGCTCAGAAATATCTTCTCTGGCTTTTTGCCTTTTTGAACAAGATTATGTGATTTCCCACAATTACTGAAATGAATGATGAACGCACTCTTTACTAAAATATGCTACATAGATGGAATTATCATAAAGGCATTAACTTTTTCTTTAGGAAATATAAAAAGCTGTTGGAAAAGTTTTAGTGAGCTACTTGATATTCAGGCTCCCGGTGTAGTCGATTTAACTAAAATATGATACTCAGTTGGCAAGAAAACTGGAATATTACCACCTTAGCATTCTGCTTGCTTTCTGTAGGATGATTACAGGTCACAGCTTTATTTGCACTGGTGATGTTTTGAATTCTAATGTTTTTATATTTTGCAGGAAAACGGGATTATGGAATAAATTAGAGATATAGAAATTTGAACTCAATTTCTCTTTTATCTTTCCTAGTAAATAGTACAGGTTGAATGAGTGATTTATTTTTTATTCCACACACATCTTTTGTCTCTTCCTGACAAAATATGGTGTTTCGTACAATCTAAACTGAAGATGATGTGACTGTCAACTCATTTACTAAGCAGAGATAGAAGATAAGTTCATTGAATCATGAGTAGCTGTTTCTGAATGTTTGGAGAGATGAAGCAGCCTTTCCTCTACATTGTGGGATCACTTTCAACCAAAATACTCTCATTAGTATGCAGATTATCCATGGCGATGTATAAGATCCTTGATTGCTTCTTGCTATGGCTGATCACAATGTTTTCCAGAACCAGAAGAGAAAACAAGTTTTCCTTCTTCTTCCTTTTTTTCCCCCCAATGTATTTCCCCCATTCATACGGTATTGAAAGTCTTCATTTATATGAAAATCTAACCGTAGGTTTATAAGGTATACTCACGTTATCCTGTACCCATCAAAGAGAGTGAGAGCATCTGACCATTAACTTAGTGGTGACATTATTCTAGAGCATGAAACAAAGTCTTTCTAGAGTACTTTCTACACTTAGCTTTCGATGGTTGAGATTACAGAGCTTCTCTGCAATCTGTTGCTTTCTGTTCTTACCCTCATAATTTTTTTCAGGAACACTTTGGAAAGAAGCTTAAGTGCAGTAATGCAAGTTTGCCATTCCAAGGCAAGTCTAAAGAAAATGAAATAGCTACATTGAGATATGTCTTTATTAAAAAATAAACATGTGCTAACATTGAGCAGCCTCTCATTGAGCAGCCTCTCATAGATGGCTGAAAGCAACTTGAAACTTGTCCTTAAGTGCCAATCCTTTCCCACTTGTACTGCAGCACAAAGGTATTGGTTTATCAAGCTTTTTATATGGTGTCCACCACACCTTTTGACATAGCTAAACAGTAGCGCTTTTTTTTGGCAGCTTCCTATTTAGAGATATACAGCAGAAAAAAATTTAGGTAAATAGTTAGCAGACAGAGTTAGGCTATGTAGTTTTGCAGTTTTAACTGCTCGGGAAGGGACATAAGGGCCATACCACCTCTACTGCTGAAGAGCCTCAAGATGCTACCTCCTGCCCTCAACTCCTTTAAGCTCTTTGCCATGGTATATAGGAAGAATTTGTTTCAAAATTTTCCTGGTCAACTGAGTATAAATAGTTAAAGCATATTCACTTGAATTTTAAACATATAATATATATTTTTTTTAATATTTAAATGCTCAACTGTGATATTTGCCCAAACTACCAAGACCAATACAGAGAGACAACTCTGCACAAGCAGTGTTTGTATGGAAGCAGAACTAACACTTATGGATTACATTTTTTGGCTTCATCACCTATAGCAAATCTGAAAAGAGGGCTGTAATATTTTTCATTACACAGATGACCCCCTAAACTCAGTTTCTTGTACCATTTATTTTAGCAGGTTTTTTTTTTTTGATTGAAAAATCTAAAATTAAATTGCAAAAGAATTAATAAAGCCACCATCTATTTTTTCGAATAAGGCTTTTCCTAGAACAGAAGAAACATTCTAAAATGCACAGATTTGTAGGCCTGTTACTTTAAAAGAATACCAAATAGTTAAAGAAAAATGAATAAAGCATACTCAAAAGTAATAAACTTCGTGAAGATGTTACAGCAGGTGTACTACCGATAAGCTACAGCTTAAAGTCTTAAAAGGTCATTTGCAATTCATACAGAAACCTATATCTTTGCTTCATGTACTTTAAAAGGTTGTGTGCAACAGACTAGAAAAAGAAATTATTTTAATCTGCTAAATATTGTTCTGATACAAAAAATGCTAATTTAGTACCTGCAGCATTCAAAACATTCTGTTCTTGCAATGACTTGCCTATTTTACATGGCCATGTGACAATCTATTTAAAATACAAACTATCATCCACAATAGTGTTTTATGGTAAGGTCCTATAGATAAAGCAGATAATTTGAATTTCTAATGAAAATGTCTGCAGAGTTATATTTTACTGTTCTGTTGAAAATGAGCATACTTTAAGTAAACTAATATACTCCTCTTTTTCAAAGAGTCAATGGATGTAAGAGCTATAAACATCTAGATAATGTAGGCAAATTATTTGGACATCCTAATCTAGAGCCATTGCAGAATTAGAGAGAGGTGGAGATAGAGCCTGAAGTCATTCCCAGAATGGAACCATCCAGCTTCCAAACTGTAGTTAGTGATGCACTGGCATCTGAGCTATAAGATGCTTTTCTGGCTGCTTATATTAGCACCATAAATGCTGCCTTTACTAGTATGTGAGGGGGGCAATGACAGAAAGCTTTCGTGCTGGCTTTCCATTTGGTTTGCCATTAAGAAATGAAATCTTAAGTAGACAGTTAGGCTTTGTTCAGCTGCTTTCTCAGTGGGCAAAATGTTTCGTGTTAGAAGATGCAAACTACTAAAATATTACCTAAATTAAAAAAAAAAAATATGTCTGACAGACACACACTAGCAAGTTTTAAAGAATGAAAATTCACAACCTTGGCAAAAAAACCCCACGCTATATTTAATTTAATATGATAATGTGATTTCATTACTTTTTAATTGAATTATACTTAGCTCATACTTCACAAAGAAGATTCCTAATTTTATAGGAAGCCATTTCACAATGCAAGAAGTCTTAAGTGATCAAGTAATTGCAAGAGCTTTTGAATGTCAAGCATTATGTAAATGAAACTCCTAGCCTATTTAACATGCTCTTTTAACATAATTTAGTACACTGTGTCCAAACAGTGTAGTAAAGTATACTGAGTTACTGCAGTAATACAAAAGAGTAAGACTCCTACTATGAGCATTCTTTTGTTCTTTATTCTACTTTCAGTGGTTGTTACCTTATGCTTGAATGTCAGTAAAAAAAACACTGTTCTACATCAGTTTGAATACTATTTTTACACTTTTAGTTTATTCAGTGGAATTTCTCTTAATATAAAGAAAATTATCCTTTAAAATGAGTGTGTGAATCTGATCATGTTGCTGTTTCAGTGGCATTAAAATTCCCACTTGGATTTCTTTGCCTTCCCACCCAATCTGAACCAGTGAGGATTGTGTTACATCTTTCTCTCATTTTTCACAAGTCTGCTCTTTGTACTTTGTTCATAAATAACATATACATTGGTACTACACGAGCTGCTGAGAGCAGATGACTGTCCAAGGTGGAGTCAGGTACTCCAGAACCCTTTCTGGTAGATGCCTTTAGCTTGGTTTTAAGAGTTTCCATCAGCAAGAATTTTATGGCACCTCCCCAGATAACCTATTTCAGTGCTGTACCAGACTTTCAGTCACAATATTATTCTCCTAGTGTCTTCGACTGTAATTTACTTCAATTTCTACTTCTCTTATCCCTGGTGAAAAGAGGAGGGAAGCGTCTGAGAGCCAGAGGAGGCTCCTTATTGCCACCTTTCAGTACTTAAAGGGGGCCTATAAGAAAGATGGAGACAGACATTTTACCAGGGTCTGTAGTGATAGGACAAGGGGTAATGGTTTTAAACTAAAAGAGGGTAGAATTAGAGGAGATATAAGGAAGAAATTTTTTATGATGATGGTGGTAAAGCACTGGAACAGGTTGCCCAGAGAGGTGGGTGATGTCCCATCCCTGGAAACATTCAAGGCCAGGATGAATGGGGTTCTGAGCAACCTGATCTGGTTGGAGATGTCCCTGTTTACTGCAGGGGGGTTGGGCTAGATGACCCTTAAAGATCTCTTCCATCCCAAACCATTCTATGATTATATGATTCTATGATTATGATCTTCAGTCTGTAGCAGGAAAAAAATACTATTTCTTGCAGTTGTGTTTTTCGGATCACTTTTGTTGCTCTCTTCTGCATCTCCTGCAGCTGGCCCCCAAGTTAACATGCCTTGATTTGATCACTGTGAGACACATACCTAGCAGTGTGAAACCTCACAGCTTCAGCACCAGTGGATATTGACAAGCTCAGGCAAGGGATTTCCAACTGGATATCGCCTCCTTAGAAACAAAGACATCTAGAATTCTGTACATTCCAGTGTTGGGAAATTTATATGCTTAAATACAATGCATCAGACAGAGTCTTACTATCATAAGCCTATCTATGAGATGTAGCATGAGCTGATTCCTTATATATACTTACACCAGTATCAATCACGGCGGTGTTGGCATCAAGCACATCAATCTGGTGTTGGGTTCAGTACTATCTCTGCTGACTAAACATGGTCCCTGAGCGCACTGCACAATCAATTCCTACAAGAAAACGTGGTGGCATTTCTTATCTCACTAGCCTTCATTCTCTTATAGAGAGTTGTTCTGTCCCTGGCATCCCTGCTTCCAGACAATTTAACCCCTTCTGCACTCAGACCTTCTTGTGATCCATGCCAGATCACTCTTAGTCACAAATTATCACTGCTGAATGGTTACAGTTTGAATTTTCCCTCCACCAGGCAAAGAACAACTCCAAATCCACAATATTATGGAGGAGGTTTTTGTGAAAAGTAAAATTGAAATATTGCAGGATGTCTACCATTTAACAATAAAGTAACAAACCCATTCTTTGTAGTGTGTATTTTTCAGTTGCACTTTTAATCCAATTATTCATGTTCACAAGTATATGTTAGTAAAATGTCCTTGAGAAGTAGTATATTAATGTTTTAATCACAGGTTCATTACATTATATAAGATTTCCTTTCTAAGTAGGGCCCTAATGTTAAGACCCTAGATCTTGCTTTTTAAAGGTACTTACATAAGTGGTCTGTTTTTTTTTTTCTAAAATGTTAAGTATTTGGTTTTATCTAGCAGTTCAGGAAATAATTTAAGAGTTTAACTGCTCATTTATTAAAAGAAAAAAAAAGTCTACTGTGGCTATAAAAGCAATAAATGCCTGATTATTCAACTATAAAAGGCAGCTAAGGCTCCCATTGCATTTAACTAGAGTGGAATATTTTCTGTACATTGAAAGGACAGACTCTAATGCATGTCCAGGACATTTTACTTCATGAAATCAGGGCCAATCATAAGATATCGACATCTGAAATCCAGCTTTCTCTATGCAGTCTAGGTGTTCTCTGTTTGATTGACTAAAGCTTTTGACTTACACGACTAAATGTGACAAAGTTAATAATTTCATTGCCCTTTTTTACCTGCTTGTCTACAAAGCTCAATACCTTCTCCCATTCCCTCTATTCTCTATGTTTTGGCCACATTTCTCAGAGGTTCTTTTCTCTGAATGCCTCTGTTCACCTCTGAAGCAAAAACCCTAAAGATTTGTACTCCTCTGACTCCAATATGCTCACCTGTTTAGCCTCAGCAAGGACAACATGGTGTCACAGATGGGGAAATTTAGGTCACTTAAAGAACCACTGTCAAAGGCATTAGTAAAAGCAGTGTTAACATGAAGTTGTAAAAGTGCGGCTTAACAAAGTTCAGTGGCAAGGATCACTCTATTGGTTACTGAATGGAAAATAAAGAAAAATTGAGTTACACTTGAATTAGAATGATTCACAGAGAGACTGGAGGCACAAAACTTAGCAGGATCCTCCTGTTGAGTCACGAGGTTCAAAGTGGACCCTCTTACTTTCTAAACTCCTTCTCAGAGGAGTCTATGTGTTGCTAGATCCAGACAGTCTCAACCTTGGTCAAGAGTTTATTTCTAAAAGATTATATATGCAAAGTTCATATAATGTTTAATTAGCATCACTTCAGCTTGTAATCAAAGTCACCAAGGCAAAATCAAAGTTCTACTACAGAGTTATGTGTGATATTGATCAATTACCAAGGATCTGCCATTGGTAAAATGTCTGTCTGCCTCAAGGAGCAATGTGAGATGTGTCCCACCTCAAGGGAAGATCAGGGCCAAGCAGTTACATTGCCTAGCAGGGAGAGCTCAAAGAAAGCCGTTCTGGGCTGTCATATTTAGAGGAGAAAGTGATTGACTCATAGTCAAAACTACATGTGAAGTAAAAGGTGTGCATGAGACTCCTTGTACCCACAACTTTTTTTGTCCCTTCGTAGATGAGCTTTGGAAAAGCCATGTGCTATTCATGCATTAATCACATGATCAGTGTTCCAAGCTCATATGACTCAATGCTGACTGTTACTCTGCTCCTTTGTGGTTTTTAAGAGAACAGAGATAGTAGAGGAGTTCTTGACGCAGCTATGGCTCAGGCCGTCACCTCTGTCTGGAACTTGCACCAGACCGCCATCAATCTGGTCAAGGGGTCAACTGCTCGCTTCACATATAGGCAAGTTAAATCACAAAACAGCTGGAGCTTAAATTGTGCATATATACAAAATCCATGAAAACACATATTCATTACTCATGCATAACCAGCAGTCACAAAAGGTTTTCTTTGACACAAGTAGCAGGTAGGTCTGAAGTTTGTCCTACTCCTTGGTCCTGTGTCAATGCAATACAATACGGTAATGAGATTACTTCTCCCTCTGTAAAAATTTATGGGAAAAAAATTGCTTTTACAAACGTTCTAAATTTCTTCGGCTCCAGAATATTCAGCATCAAAGGTTAAAGATAACTTTTAAATCAAATTTCCTGTTTACAATGAAATAAAAAAAGATTTCTGCACATGGAACAGAGTCAATACAGTCCTTAATCGTAAAAGGAAAAGCTATCAAGTAAGGCAACATTTTCTGGTATCTTTCTTTCATATGAATTTTTGGAGAAAGAAAATCCTGGAACCACAAAAAACTGCTTCAGAGGAGCTGACTCCTTATCCAGATACTCGGAGGTGTGTGAGAGAAATATTTGGGAAGAGAGGAACATGCTACTTCTGCCAAGAAGAGAGTAAGATTTATACTGTCCCACCGAAACACAGAAATTTATTTTAAATTATGGTAATGCCTTGAAGAACAAACCACAATGGTATGTAAAACTGTTCTGATCAAACATTCTTCTTACCTTTTCACTGCCGTGAAGCCATATTTCAGCGCTAAAAACATGTTAAGGCTACAGGAAAACATGTTGAGAGGTATACACATATTTACAGGACCTGAAATCTTTCCTGTCTAAATGAAAAACTTTGAAAGCTAAAATCACATGGTTGTGATGGAAGGTGCTGCATCACATCAGACATCAAGAAGCTACTGCTACAGCATCACAATTTTTTTTTTTGTCATATGTTCATTGTACACTCTGAACTGGACTAATCTAACACTGATTAGTATTCAGACTTGGTGAAGAGTTACTCCATTTGCCAAGGTTACCTCCCCTAAAATCAGTTTCTCCTTCCTGTGATTGTAGTGCCCCATCCAGTAGACTTGTTTGAGCTATTAAACAATAAGACTTTGCAGTAAAAATTAAACTGCCTGATATGCTAGCACTCAGCATTCCAGGAAGTGGTTTGCATGTTAATATTTTGGAATTGTCATATCTTTCAGCTGCATTGAGAAGAATCAACTGCAGTCGCACGACGGATCTCAGAATATCCATTGGAGCCTCATTATTACATCATTTTCTTTAAGCAGTAGTCTGGTGTGTGACCATGCAGTTCTTCAAATACCAAAGATCAATAGTAACACAAGAAATTTTTAATCTTTTTTTTTTTTTTTTGTATGTGAGATTTTGACCTATAGATAACAATCAACCATTTCATTAAATGGCTGTAAAAAACATGGTATACATTAAGATGAATTTATTTAAACTAGTAACTCAAAGTATTTTGGTGCACTGCTGGACAAGGGGAACTGGATTTATGTGGGAGCTAAGGATGAACCTTTGCTTTTCACAGGGTTTGACATTCAGAACCAATACAGCTCATGGCGGGGGTGCCTCAGGCAGAAGTTCCACTTCTAAGGGAAGTGCTCTGTCTAAAGGGATTAAGCAGAAGAGGAGGGATGCAATGAGTGAATGGTAGAGTTCAGTTTACTTTATTTTACATAGAAACTAGATGTGTTTAAAATTTCAGTTTATCAGTACTTTACCATTGTCTTTTTTTTTTTTTTTTCCTTCTCAAGGGAGTGACAGAGAGAGGGGAATAAAAGGAACTTATCTGTTACTCATCTATACTTTATATTTAGCTTCTGCTGTTTTTTGTATTATCTAGTTATTCAATGACTGTTGAAAGTAATTTCCTTCTAACCATACCGATATTTTCTCATTGCCAAGAACATAGTCTAAGGAGATATAAAAAAAAATCAGATGATACAAAGTTGAGTGATGTTATCTATATATTTTTAAACTATATGCAGGTATTTAAAGTAGATGAATATGCAGATGACTATTTCCAAACAATATGTGAACAAGAATTATGAATAATTATTTGCTGATAATTCATTGACTCCTCAAAATTTCCCAAAGATGGGTGTTTATTTTTCTGAAAAATTGCTCAATTCCTTTTATTTTGGATCCTAACTCATTTAAAATTAGTAGTGCAGAAAAGGAATAACAATCTAATGATACAAACCCCACTTATTTCACTGTGAACCTGCAGTGAAACATAGCATCTGATTCAAATTAGTAGTAATTATTAAGATTTAGTGATCGTAAAGTGATTCTGAGAAATGCACTCCTCGTTTTGGTGTAAAAGGAATAAGAAAGAAAGAGAATGCTCTGGTTTGACTATATGGAGTTGATATAGAAAAAAACCCCGGACAGTGTTGTTAATTATTGAAACAGATATATTAGAAGTATGCATTAAATAAAGCTGGTAGCTGATTTTTATGAACACATTGCTTTAATGCTTGTGTTTGTATGAGAATTTAGAATATGCAGTAACTGTAACTTAGTTAAATGTTCAATGGATAGTGTACTAATTACACCACATAGTTCTTCAATACTGTAAAACTCGAATGCTCACAGACATTCTTTTATTTCCTAATGTATGTTTTTTCCCCATCTTTGGGCACCTTCATTCCCTCTCTCAGCCAAGGGAGTTTGTTCAAACCTTGGTAGTACTTATGGATTCTGGACCATGATTTTACTTTTGGTTTTCATGTTTGGTGTGATTACGGGAGAAAACTGTAAAATGAGAGATAGTTGGATGCACCTGATGGAATAACAGTGCAGTGTCAGCCGATCATCATAAGCCACAAAACTTTACTTTTAGAGGAAAACAACATCATGAAATACAAATTAATTTTTATGCCTAAATAGTTTATGCATTCCATACTGCCACCATTCAGACTTCCCTGCTGGTCATCTGACGCACTGTGCAATCAGCACAGCCTGCCTTTCTTGGTACACAGGTAGGAAAAATAAAGTGTGATTAGGAAAGATTTGTGTGACAAGGAGTAAACACCTTAACAAGTGTGTTATTCAGCCTTGAACCTCCCCCAGTAAGTTTCAGATTTGAGTCCGCAGAAGCAATGAAAAAATATTCCAAAGACGTGCTTATCTTGACTGAATTAATTTGCTTGAT
Organism: Tetrax tetrax; assembly: GCA_009806455.1. Taxonomy (NCBI): domain Eukaryota; kingdom Metazoa; phylum Chordata; class Aves; order Otidiformes; family Otididae; genus Tetrax; species Tetrax tetrax. The sequence continues at coordinate 236,998 of WHYT01017962.1, forward strand.
GCGACACAAAATACAATCAACTTTAATACATAACTTGAAAGGTCAGCTTGAAGGATTGGAGCAGTTTGATTGTGAAGTGTGCCCAGAAATCTTGACCTGAGAAAGGACGATGAATTTCTTCAAATTATTACTGCAGCAATAAAATGCACAAGGTTGAAATGTTTGAAAATTAGGTGTGCTCACGTAATTTCCAACTCATTGATTTCCCATCTAGAAAGGGAGAAAATGGCCTGGGGAATTCTTTGAGTATGTGAATCATGAAAAACCCTCATCTAAAAGCTGGTATAGGTTCAGGTCTCTGCAGAAATGGTTATTAAGTCCCCTGAGGAAATCCAAAGGCTGCTGTAGCGCTGCATGCTTTTGGATGGTAGGAAAAGTTCATGCAAGTAGATGAATTCCCACGCAAAGTGAACTTTTCTCTTCCCCTGGATACTTGTGAAGGCTTTTGTGCTGTGATGCGGGACAATGGAGGACTCTTGAGAACATGCCAGTAGCAGAGCATCCTTTATATTCAATATAAAGCAGGAAGCTGGGTAATGCTTACTTGGCCGCAGTGAGAAGCAAATCTCTTGATGGCTGTCTGGAAAATATTAATCTCTTCAAGCTAGAGGAAGTCAGTTGCCCCATTAGCCAAATCCTCTCACCATTTCTTCTAGCATTTTAGTACTATTTGAATCTATCCAAAGCCAGTATTGCCTGTCTTGGATATATCTATAAAATTGTCAAAGGAGACAATGACTAACACCAGCCCAAACTCTGTCCTATTTTCAATCTAACTTAATCTTCTGCAAAAAAAGTTACGGTTCCAACTCTCTAGTTATATTTTCTTAAAACCTCAAAAATGAAAGGCAAACTTTAATCTGAACATGAAGGCAAATTTTATTGAATGTCAAAATAGCAAAAAAAATTATTTGCTTTTACTTCATAAAAATATGGAGCTTTCTTAACACCATTAAATCTGTCAAACAGCTCAAGGTCATATCCAATATGGAATAGATGTTGCTTTTTTTAAAGCAACGGAATTTTGAATATGGTACCATCACACCTGTTGGAAATACAATGTGTAATGTTGAAACTGCAAGCCTGAAGAACATTGTGCTTTTATAAGTCTTAGACTTATCTGTCAACTCGAGAAAAGGAAAACTCAATGACAGTCACGCACTTATCAAATATATCCATGCTTTTAATTTTGAAGAAGAAACAGAGATATAGAATATATGCATTTAGAGTGAAAGATTAGTCTATGTGTTAGTTATGCTATTGAGAGGTGAGAACTGCATAGAAATTTCCAGATGCCTTTGATTTACACAAGGACTATTTGTATCAGAATAGCTGTTTTTGACTTTTTGACTGGCAGATTAGAGTGGAAGTAGAAGCAGACCTCTGTCTGCTGAAGTTAAATTGAGGGAAAGTAGTATGAACAACTTTATAAAAAATCACAACAGCTTGGACTTCTCACAGGAATAAAAATCCACACATAATAATGGAAATCAAGCAAGACATTAGAAATGGGAGATTGCCCCTACTATTAAAAACACATGTTTAACACCACATGTCTTTCCTGGGAGAACTGAATTGCCTTGCTTAGTTTTTGCACATCACACATGCACTTTCACTGTCTTTTTCTACTTATCCTAGGATATCCCATCCTCTTACTTAACTACTACAACTTAGCAGTAAGTAGTTTTCACTCAGCTCCCCATTTTCCTTGCTTTTTCCTTTCAAGTTCCACAGCTTGTGGAACCTGTCTATGAGTGCCAAAGATTTTTAAATGGTGTTCAGACCTTGTGGGTATTGCCCATTTGCCCTGTGAAGGTACACTGTGTTCAAAGATTCTGACTTATTAGGCTTATATGGAGAGACAAAATATAAGGTGAGTAAAATCTATCTGGTTTGTGTCTGCAGTCAGCCATAGCTTGTTGTCTGTGTAAGGCAGGGCTATTCTATATCCATACAATTCATACAGCGTAATACACTGGCGCTGACAGACAGCCGGCTGAACAGGAGCCAGCAGTGTGCCCAGGTGGCCAAGAAGGCCAACAGCATCCTGGCTTGTATTAGAAATAGTGTGGCTAGCAAGAGTAGAGAAGTGATCGTGCCCCTGTACTTGGCACTTGTGAGGCCACACCTCGAATGCCGTGTTCAGCTTTGGACCCCTCAGAAGGACATTGAGTTGCTGGAGTGTGTCCAGAGAAGAGCAACGAAGCTGGTGAAGGGAGCGGCTGAGGCAACTGAGGTTGCTTAGTCTGGAGAAAAGGGGGCTGAGGAGAGACGTAATCTCTCTCTACAACTACCTGAAATGAAGAAGTAGTAAGATGGGTGTCGGTCTCTTCTCCCTGGTAACAAATGACAGAAGAAAAGGAAGCAGCCTCAAGTTGCCACAGTGGAGGTTTAAATTGGATATTAGGAAACACTTGTTTACTGAAAGAGCGATCAGGCACTGGAACAGGCTGCCCAAGGAAGTGGTGGAGACACCATCCCTGGATGTGTTCAAAGAACGTGGTTTAGTGGACATGGTGATGTTAGGTTGATGGTTGGACTTGATGATGTTGGAGGTCTTTTCCAACCGTAAAGATTCTATGGTTCTATGAATTCCAGCCTTAGGATGATGGTACTCTTCTCCAACCTTGCAACCTTGTGCAACTGCAGTAGAAGACCCAAAGAAATGTGAACATACACTAGTGGCTGGTGGTTCAATGGCTGAATAAATATGAAATTAAAATATGGCTGTCTGCAAAAGTCTGAATTTAATCTTACTTGTGTGTTTGACATCACAAGAACATTCTTCTGAAGATGTTGCTTTTATAGATATAAAAAATAATTTGAAAGGTATTCGTGACTTATTTGTCAGTATGATTGCAATATTCATCTGGCTCAGTGTGCAGATGTTTATGTGTGAAAATATATCCTGCTCACAGACATTTATTTCTGCAAGAGTTAGTCATGTGGCATATGTAGTTCTGAAAATATTATGTTTTTGAATTGCATGTTTTGTATGTTTAAATTAGAGTTAGTTCAATTTGCAGATACATAGTGAACGAATTTTGTCAAAATAGATGCACCTTATAGCCCTTTACAGATAGGGAAAACAAAGTAATTTTTGTTAATAGCATATCCAGTCTTTACCAAGAAAATTGCATGCACTCTTACAGGTATGTTTACTATGTATATGTGCCATGGTTTATACCTTATTGATAGAATACTGGATCTCAATGTCTGTGTCTTGTCCTTTCTTTCTCAGGCTATTTCTTGTTATTTGTACTCCTGTATCTCTTATAGTAATTACTAGATCCTGAAAAGGATCTATAAAAATAAAGCTTAAATAGATCTAATTGAGTATTGGCAAATAGGTCTCAGCTAATTTAGAACTTTGAAGTCTAAGTGTTAAAAAATGACAGTCAAGTATTTTTAGGCTTTTAGCCAGTTATAAAAAGTGGGAATACAAAATGTTAGAAGAGGGAAAATAAAATGCCAAACAAAGGAAACAAACAAGCAAAAAAAAAAGGGAAACAGAAGAATGAGAGCAGACTTTTAAGTTATCACATAAAAATTAATTAATTTAATAACCCCTGTATATGATCCCTTATAGATGTTCCGTCTTTCGCTTGTGTCCTTTCAGTTGTGATATTTGCTCTTTGACCTGAAAGAAGTCCTACCTTGGTGCCTACAGATCATGGAAGATCCCTGGGAATCAAGAGCGATTCGTATGATGACATCTAGATCTCTGCATTGACTCTGCTCCCAGTTAACCCCCAACTCAGCTTCATGTGGAGCCACTCAGTAATCAAGATTTCCATGGCAGCTGCAGCCCCTGTGAAACATGACAGAGAAGATAGGATCCATATGTCTAGTTAATAAGGTTAAATTAATACAGGATTCTCCAAATAGCATCTCACATATTCTTGTATGTTAAAATTGTATTCTTCTTCATCCTTAGTTCACGCTTGTAGCTCTTGCTTTTATATCCCAAGGGATTTTTCTGGGCCAGAGGGACAATAACATTTCATGAGAGAGGAGGACCTGTGTCTACACAGAGATGCCTTCTCAAATGGAAGAGTATCTAATTACGGTATGTCCTGGTTTAGCCCCATTCAGCAGCTAAAATACCATGTGGTTGCTCACTCACTCTCCCTGCTCTCTGCCTCCCCAGTAGGATGGAGTGGGATGGAACTGGGAGGAAAAAAACCAGCAAACTTGTGTTTTGGGATAAAAATGGTTTAACGGAAAGGCAAAGGAAATGAAAACAGACAAGGAAAACAAAGAAAAATAACAGAAAATACAAAGGATATAATTTATAATAAAATAGCTCATAGTAGATGTTAACAAGCAGCTCATTCCCATGTAGCAAAACCTGCCCCCCAGCACCATTCGCCCTTTATAAACTGAGCATGATGTCACACAGCCCACCTGGAGTACTGTGTCCAGTTCTGGAGCCCCCAACATGAGAAGGACATGGATCAGCTGGAGAGGGTCCAGAGGAGGCCATAAAGATGATCAGACGGCTGGAACACCTCTCCTGTGAAACCAGGCTGAGAGAGTTGGGGCTGTTCCTGGAGAAGAGGAGGCTCCAGGGAGACCTGATAGGAGTCTTCCAGTACCTCAAGGGGGCTACAGGAAAGATGGGGACAGGCTGTTCAGTAGGGCCTGTTGTGATAGGATGAGGGGTAATGGTTTTAAATTAGAGGGAGGTAGATTTAGATTGGATATTAGGAAAAAGAAATTCACAATGCGAGTTGCAGGACACTGGAACAGGTTGCCCAGAGAGGTGGTGGATGCCCTATCCCTGGAAACATTCAAGGCCAGGTTGGCTGAGGCTCTGAGCAACCTGATCTAGTCAGGGATGTCCCTTCTCCTTGTAGGGGGGTTGGACCAGATGACTTTTGAAGGTCCCTTCCAACTCTAGCCTTTCTATGATTCTATGATTCTATGGTATGGAATAGCCCTTTGCCCAATTTGGGTAAACTACCCCAGCTGTGTGCCCCAGCCACATGGGCCACCAGCTCCGGCTCCTTTCACAACTCAGGCAAAAATTAACCCTATGCTAGCCAGAACCAGGATATTGTGATAAATGATATGGGGATAAATTCTACTGAATTTAATTCCATTTATCTTAGTGGTAATTTAGTTATTTCATCCTAGTTCTACTTATTTGTTATATCAATTCATAGTGATAGCAGAAGTTGAAGAATGCTAGCCCTTACTTCAGGTAGAGATGCTTAAATCCTCCCCATAAGAATAATTTTGTTGATTATAAACATGGTGTGGCTGTGGAAGAGGAGAGGATGTGCTTGAGAACTCAAACAGTATTTTAAAATTAAATTGAAAAGAAATAATTAACTGAATTACGAGTAATTGAGACATTTTACTTCTTGAAATAAAAAGTTCTACTGCCAGTCTATAAAAAAAAAAATTTCCACACAATCCTTTGAAAGAAAGTGCCCCACCTTTCACAGAATGGAGTGGAATATATGTTCAAGCCTTCTGTAGACCATCTTGTAAATTCCAAGTGGAAGTAAGGAGAATGTCCTAGACATGAGACCCTAGCTGAACTCTAGACCCCAGAGTGATAAGGGCTAAAGAAGTAGCTTTCAGCACTTCTTTCCTTTGCTAGAAACCACGCTGCTGACACCTCTCCAGAAGCCTCAGCTTTTCCTTAGCCAGCCATTTCAGCATTTGATCATTAGTAGATGGTGCTCTAAGGTACCCAGCTCCACTTTGTTAACTCTTGTTATACAAGGAGTCAGCAACCCAAATTGTTTCTTAATTTGTATTGTAGCTATTTTCTATGTCATAGAACCTGACTCCTGAGACATTTCTTCCTCTTCCAGTTTTCTGCCCAATCTGCTGGTTAGATGTTACATTCAAACTACTACTTAATTTCCAAATAATTTATTGCTTGACAAACTATCTTCTTTTGTAGAAGACATTGTCTCATAGAAAAAATGTTTGCTGCTTTTTTTTTTTACGAATTAATTCCCTATAATGTCTGTGATTGTATTTATTGTTGCTTGAAAACCACCTGTTCTGGGTTTAGTTTTAATTAAGGCAGTGTAAGTTTTTTCATAGTTACATAATTCCAGACTGCAAAATTTTGAAGAAGTGATGGTAATTTTTGTGAAAAACACAAAAATTGAATGCACTGTGTTATTGGTAAGAATGACTGTTTTGTTTGCAAGATACTTTAATTTTGCTTAGTTTTATGACAGCTGTATATACTTTAGAATGAAAACATAATTTCTGTTAAGAATATATATCTATTTGTGAGTCACTTTCCTCATAGCATAAGGAAGCATTCAAAGAAAAGGGAATAGAAGTCCAGAGAGATAATATGGTGGAGTATTATAATGTCTGACAATATTCTAGCAATTCTAGCAAAGGGTAAAAAACAACACTCTTCAAAAGGCTTACAAAGGGACATTTCCTATTTATGTAAATTAGAATCATGTAAGGAAGGATCAAACTAGCTTTCCTACAGAGTGTCAATTTGTTAAATAGAACAGACTGAAAATAACAGGACATTTCACACAGGAATAGGGCATGAGGCCTATTCCAAGCTAAATGGGATCACAAACAGTAATTTGAAAACAGCATGTCATACATTTTGCCACCCTGGTGTATATACCCACAAGCAAGAAAATGGGTGTGTTAACCCAGTGTAAAACTTCTTTATTTTCCTACTCAATACAGATTATTTTATATTCCTAGAGAAAATAGGTCTTTACTTCCAAGCACTAGAAAAATTGTCACATAGTTTGGAGAGCTAGCAGTACTTTGTAATGATGCCAAATTGGTGGAAAAAGAATAAATCACACCATGTGTTATTCACAGAAATAATTCTAACTACGTCTGGATTCTTTTCTCAACCAGGTTTAGAGCCTAAGGAAAATAACTGAAATAAAGTCAAATTGCCTATGTAAAATTTGTCAGAGAGAAATGTTCTTTAAAAACAAAAAAGTTCTGACTCTTCTTCCTCTGTGGAAAGTATCTTGCTGCAGTCATCTACCAACCAGAAGGAGCATTTTGTTGGGTAAGTCATAGCAGGGCACAAAGAAAACCGTGCCTACTCCCTATGTCCTTGAGCTATTTTGTATGATGCATTTTGATTATCACAGCAAAGACTTGGCATATTAAGCAAATGCCACTAACATTGAGCTTCGGTCTGTCAGTGGTTTTGCTTCTACTTTCTGTTTGCAGAAAAGCATTTTTTTTAATGCCTGACAAATTTAGTGGCATTTTACAAAGGCTTTAGAGCAGTGGTGGATAAGGGAAGAGCAACTGATGCCATCTACCTGGACTTGTGCAAGGCATTGGACACTGTCCCTCATGACACCCTCCTCTCTAAACTGGAGAGACAGGGATTTGATGGATGGACCACTCACTGGAGAAAGAATTGGCTGGATGGCCGCACTGAAAGAGCAGTGGTCAACGTATCAATGTCCAGGTGGAGACTGGTGACGGGTGATGTTTCTCAGGGGTCGGTATTGGGCCCGGCTCTGTTTAACATCTTTGTCAGCGACATGGACAGTGGGATAGAGTGCACCCTCAGCAAGTTCACCAATGACACCAACCTGTGTGGTGTGGTCGACACGCTGGAGGGAAGGGATACTATCCAGCGGGACCTTGACACCCTGGAGAGGTGAGTCAATGCAAACCTCATGAAGTTCAACCAGGCCAAGTGCAAGGTCTTGCAGATGGGTCAGGGCAACCCCGGGCACAAATACAGGCTGGGCAGAGAATGTATTGAGAGCAGCTCTGAGGAGAGGCCTTGGGGGTATTAGTTGATGAGAAGCAGGATGTTGAGTTGCTGGAGTGAGTCCAGAGAAGGGCAACAAAGCTGATGAAGGGTCTGGAGCAGAGGTCTTATGAGGAGTGGCTGAGGGAACCTCAGCCTAGAGAAGAGAATGCTGAGAGGAGCTCTTTACAACTACCTGAAAGGAAGTTGTAGGGAGGTGGGTGTTGGTCTCTTCTCCCAAGTAACAAGTGATAGGACAAGAAGAAATGGCCTCAAGTTGTGTCAGGGGAGTTTTAGATTGAATATTAGGAAACATTTCTTTACTGAAAGAGTGGTCAGACACTGGAACAGGCTGCCCAAGGAAGCAGTGAAGTTACCATTCCCGGAGATGTTCAAAGAATGTGTAGACATGGCGCTTCAGGATGTGGTTTAGTAGATATGGTGCTGTTAGGTTGATGGTTGGACTTGATGATCTTGGAGGTCTTTTCCAACCTTAAAGATTCTAGCTGGCAATGTGCATTTGCAACCCAGAAAGCCAATCACATCCTGGGCTACATCAAAAGCAGCATGGCCAGCAGGTCGAGGGAGGGGATTCTCCTCTATTTCACTCTCATGAGACCACACCTGGAGTACTGTGTCCAGCTTTGAAGCTCCCAACATAAAAAGGACATGGGCTTGTTGGAGTGTGTCCAGAGGAAGCCACGAAGATGATCCCCTCTCCTATAAGGACAGGATGAGAGAGCTCGGGCTGTTCAGCTTGGAGTACAGAAGGCTTAAGAGAGGGAGAAGGCTTGGAAGGCTCTGGAAGGCTTTCAATACTTAAAGGGGGCTTGTAAGAAAGATGGGGAGAAACTCTTTCTCAGGGCTTGTTGTGATAGGACAATGAGTAATGGTTTTAAAGTAGAAGAAAGTAGATTTAAACTAGTGTGATGGTTTAGCCTAAATTACCACACAGTTTCTCACTTGCCTTCCCCCTCATCAGTGGGATGGGGGAGAGAATTGGGAAGGAAGGAGAACTTGTGGGTTGAGATGAGGACAATTTACTAAAATAACAAGGGAAAACTACAATAATAACAGAATATAAGGATATAAAAAATATACAAAATGAACAGTGTACGTTTTCTCACCACCCGATGTCCCAATGACCGATACAGCCCGTCCCAAGCAGCGATCACGGAAACAAAACCAAGCGGCAAGCAAAGGAGCAAAAGGGAGCCAGCAAGGGAGATGGAATGATGGCAGCAAAATGAGGAGGAAAGATGGATGCCAGGAAGGCAGATACCCACCCTGGCCAGCCCCCACTGATATACTGAGCATGACGTTGATGGCATGGAATACTCTCTTTGTCCAGTTTGGGTCAATTATTTTGCCTGTCTTTCTCCCAGCTTCCTGCATCTGCAAATTAGTGAGACTGGGAAAGCCAGACAGGGTCCTTGGTCTCATTCCCAACAACTCATATCATCAGGGTGTTTATCAACATTCTTCACACACGAAATCCGAAAAGAGCTACTGAGAGGAAAAATTAATTCCATCCCTGCCAAAACCAGGACAACTAGATATAAGGAAGATTTTTTTTTTTTATGATGGGGTTGTGAAACACTGGAAAAGGTTGCCCAGAGAGGTGGTAGATGCCCCATGCCTGGAAATATTTGAGGCCAGGTTGGACAGGGCTCTGAGCAATCTGATCTGGTTGGAGATGTCCCTGCTGATTGCAGGGGGGTTGGACTAGATGACCTTTAAAAATCCCTTCCAACCCAAACTATTCTGTAATTCTATGATTCTATGAAATACTCATAGTTACTAGCAGCTAGAGAGACGTACAGAACATTTGATCCTTCATTTCTCATAAGGACTACTGCAGGATGTCATGGGAGCTTTGGATGAGGCCCTTCTGTTGGTGCGTGCTGTTGGATACGTACTGGAGGACATAGCTGTCTTATGACAAATGTATCAAGTTGTAAGCAGCATTTCCACTAAGAACTTGATGAGCTTCTGGAGCAAAGCTGTTGGCTGAACTCCTTCAAAAATGAATACACCTCATGTGCGCTACACGTTGGAATAAAAAACACCATTTAGTAAATGGAATCAGTAAGATGATTTGTTTAAAGCTACACTACTGCTTTGAATCAAAAAACCCGAAAAGAATAGCAAGAGAAACCCCCTATTATCTCTGCACAATGTGAGCATTTTTGAGTTTTGATGAAAGTAATTTTTCTCATTCAAATTAGAATTTTGTGAGCATCTGATGTACAGAGGATTCCAGATGTGCTCAAGTCTGTTCAGCTTTCTGTCTTTAAGTGAAGTGCATGATGAATGTCTTGAATACCTGCAAAAAGAGATAAAACTTTATTACCTCACGTCTAAAGTTAGTTTAGGGAAGTCTGTAATCAAACACACAGGAAGACCAAAGTTAATGAGCTACTTTCAGTGTGATGGGTTTCTTTGAAAGAAACTGTATTTCCACGTAGCAGTACCATTGAAGAAATCCTGTGACAGAATCAATGAGAGGCTTCATAATTAATAAGGCCTGAGAGCATAAACCTGTTTAATATAGCATAATAATTCTGAACTGTACACAGTATCATCATGGGTCTTCATTTACCAAGACTCATTCACTATCCCTGGAAAGTCAGGAGTTATCAGTCTCAGCAGAACCTGAAATGGTACAGAGGTGGAATTTCTTTGTTATGATGCAGTTAGGAAGGTATTGCTTTGGTATTGTGTGCCACTGCGCTCTGCCCTTTCAATTTAAGATTCATTGCATTGATGCATCTGTTTGGTACACCAAGTTAGAGCAAGACACATATAACACTTGGCCAAAATATTCAGCACAAAAGGCTTAGAGGCATCCCACATGTTAAAATGGTTTTAAGTTATAGTCAGTATACTCCAAAGAAGCAGGAGGGGAGAGAAGTTTGGTGGAGAAACTGCTTTTAAACAGCAAGCAGTTTATTTGCTATTTTATTTCGTCTTGTATGCTTATGTCTGCACCCAATGGTTTCCGCAGACTGAACAGTTACTCAGAGCATAACAGATTTCCTGAAGGAAAGAACCAGCATATTAAACCCATTAATTAAAGAGGTGTTCTATTCCAGTCTAAAAGTAGCAGCTTTTCACTTTATATTTGTGAAATAAAGCCCTAAAAACAGACTGCATGCTAGAATGCTTAAAGAAGAAAACTTTATTGTTTCACCTGCAGGTAAAGAGAGAATAACTTGTGTTTTCTCCATTTCACATCTTCTAACACTGCAATACCAGCTTGAAGTCTGAAGAGGTAGGAGTCTAAAGAGGTAAAACTTTGGAGTCTGAAAATGTAACTCAAAAGTGTTAAAAGGTAATTCTAAAGAAGTAACTCAAGCTTTACTATAGAATTAATTTTGTTTGGACTCATTCAAAAAAGGTTTTTAACTCCAGGTACATCTGAGAAGACGAAAGTTCTGAAGAGTTTCAGAAAATTGCTAGAATAAAAAGTTAAAATATTACCATGATGTTTTATGTAAATTGAGTAAGGACAATTTGAAATATGCTCTGTGCTGATTAGAAAGCATATTTTAGGTCTAAAGATATTAGCGAGATTCACCCATGGAGATATTAAATCAATAAAAGGATGACAAAAAGTAATTCTAAAGCCAGCCAAGCAAAATACATGTTTTAGTCCTTTCATAATGTATAAACAAGGGTATCAGAATAAGATTGTTGCCTTCCCAATCCTAGTCTTAAATTTCCCACTTGCTCTTGCCATTTCTGTAAGTAAATAGTAAAGAGAAACAAAAGAAGGTATTACATAGAGGCAACACAACCTCTAATTCAGAAGATATTAAGAATAGTAACACTCTTAAGCATTGGTAGTATACCAGAATAGTGATAAAATCAAATTCATGGATTACATTTTTTTATAGGTAGCTTGTGATTTCACATTAAGAAGTGTAAATTAAAGCTCAGAAAATCCAAATCCTTTACTGTGACTTGACACTATCTCCAGTACTTTCTCTTCAGTTTAAAAGCTGGGGCAGAGTCTTGCAAAAACTTGTGGTTTTGACACAGTACTTCTGTTTTCCTGAAACATCTCCTACTAACATCATAAAACTTCCAATTTTGATATCATAGAAGTTAGGAGTCGCATTGTGTGTGTCACGGGGAACCTTAAACTGGTTAAATGGATGTTTGGAGTTGATGCTGGTAATTTTTTTTTGTCTTGTTCTTATCTTGATGTAATTGAGAAATAAACTCAAAAACCCCAAACCTACCTGAATCCATTCCTTTCTGAATATCTCTACATACAGCAATTTCTTGGCTTGTCCAGGGAGTTTACCCTACTGGCATCAATGAATCTAGAGGCTCAGATCCTAAAAAAGAGATCTGAATAGGACACCTTTAGTCAAAGGTAAAATCCTCAGACCTTACGTTCAAACAAAACAGAAACTTTTAACTACTGAATTCTGAAGATTAGTTTACTAATGCAATGAAATTTGGCTTTCAGTAAATCTAGAAGCATGTCCAATTTGATATTTACTGAACTAGAAGTCTTAAACAGGCATTAAATATTTATTTCCCTGAACTGTTCTCTGATATTCTTAACTTTTTTTCAGGCATTGATCACACATGTTGACCTTTAATAGAAGATAAGATTTAATCAAAAGGCCTAAACTATTTTGGTGAAAGGAAAGTTAAGTGTGAAGTAAAGCTTTATGTAATTCCAAGTTCTATTGGAAGAGTTTAACATTATCAGACATTGCTCTAGAGCACATACAGAAGAAATTCATATTGAAAATATTTGAGAAGTGTTTTATGCATTGTGAATTTTCAAATAAACCTTAATTTATTACATACAGAACTAGAGAACTATAACTAAAGTTTAATAAAGGCACTGATATATTACCTCATTTTTTTTTTTGGACAACAGCATAAGGAAATTTATAACCATCTTTTCCTTATTACAATGCATAGGTAAAAACCTTAATCCAAAACTCTCAAGATGTAAGGAATTACTGTTCTGGCGATGAAAAAAATTCCTCTCCCTCTCTGTCAAACACTCATATTCCTTGATTCTCTTTTCCCCTTCCCAACATAGTACAACTTCTTTTGTTCTGAAGCCTCAATAAAGAAATTCTGTGATATTACTTTAACATTTTAACCATTTAAAAATAACTTTCAGGAAAAAAAAATCCTATATCATAGAATCACAGAATCATAGAATGGTTAGGGTTGGAAGGGACCTTCAAAAGTCATCTAGTCCAACCCCCCTGCAAGGAGCAAGGACATTTCCAACCAGATCAGGTTCCTCAGAGCCCCGTCCAACCTGGCCTTGAATGTTTCCAGGGATGGGACATCCACCACCTCTCTGGGCAACTTGTTCCAGTGTTCTACAACTCACATTATAAAAAATTTTTTCGTAATATCCAATCTAAATCTACCTCCCTCCATTTTAAAACCATTACCCCTCGTCCTATCACAACAGGCCCTACTGAACAAGGCTGGTTGTGATAGGATGGTTTACATTTGAATTTAAATTTCAAAAATTGTGCAAGTCATCATTGCAATAAAATAGAACAATTACACTAGAAAACCTCTTTCCCTCTGGAAAAAAAAAAAATCAATTTGCATCCTGAAGAATTTAATCAGCTTCTGATTCTGAATCATTCTTATCAGCTATGGCTTAAAATTTCAAAACAAATCCTGTTTATAATAACTGCATTTTACATGACTGCATTTTCTTATGAAACTATAGCAAGTTAATTTCAGAATAAATGCTTTTAATTCAGTCATTTTTGTTATTCATCTTTAATAGTAATATAAAATACTTTGTGTTTATTGACACAAGTAAGTATGAAAAAGGAAATGTAATTTTTTAATTAGCTAACTGTAGACTTTAAGGCATGCAGAACGGTTTCTGTAAAAATAGTTCCATATTCATTTTACATGTCTATTAAATTATGAATAGAAATTCACGACATCAATCTAACAACCTGTTTAAGTAATTCTACTGTGCATACATAATACTATGTTGAACTAATACTGACTAATTCCTTAAAGTTTTTTAATTTTGCACAGGCTGAAGCAGACTTTCCATAACAAAAGTTTGTGAGATTTCTATTCCCATTTCCAGGTTCTATTTATAGAAACATCACGACAGCCACATTTTTGGTAGCATTTATTCTTCTATCTTAATCCAAGACATAGTGGGGTACAGTCAGAAGAACAGAAGAAAAATGTTGTCTGAACTTCAATATAAATACAATAAAGATGAACTTTTAAAATAAAATTATATGCTTGCCTTGATTTAAACCCTAGCCATGGAGATACAAACAAGATAAAGAAGTTTTATTTCTTGAATCTACTTCCTTTCTTAGTCTGGATTCCAGTGAAAAGAATAATAACCTACTTTAGTTTAAGTAACATTTTGTCCAAATTGTAAAAAAACATACAAATACCTACATATGCTTTCCCTCCCCAGACTTTCAACCATTTTTTTCTCAATGAACTGCTTGACTTTCTTGAATAAATAAACCCACGTAAATGGTTGTGTTTGCAGACCTAATACTGTTGCCATCAGTGTCAAAGTTAAAACCTGTTCAGTAACACGACTACCAGAAAATGGTTTAGCCTTGGAAGTTGATAGAAAACTGAAATCCATCAGATTTCCAGTGGATCACATTTCACTGAGCCTTCAAGGATGCACAGACCTTCTAAGCAGACTTTGGTTGAAGACAGAAGCCAGCTCTAGACCACTTGGTGTCCTTGGGACTCTGGTCTTTTCAGATGATGGAAGGACTAAAAGACCCTGTAAGTCAGTGTAAACTGGTCTATATTAAGAAGATAGTCATCACTCATCTTTCAGCTACTTGTAATATGAAAACACAGAACGTTGTTTCCTCCACCTGCAATTATTGAAAACTATAGCTCCTATATGATTGAAAATTTGAATTGAGCACACAGAATGGAAAAGTTAAAATGCGTCAAAGCATTCTATTATTCTCTCATTCAGGAATTAATTATAAATCCTAGATATATTTTCACGCACTTGCAAAATAGGAACACTGAATTTGTCACTGTCAGTCACTCATCCTCTGACTCACATGTAAATTTTAGTAAATTCTAAATTTGGTAAACTCTAAATTTTAAATTCTAAAATTTAGTAAAATCTATTCAGTCCTCTTAGCTCAGGCTTTGAAGATCAGTCTCCCTTCTTAATGTGATACTATGTATGAAGACCAAGATGGGAAAAAATAGAACTGCAAAGTTAGTATGAATTCAATTTCTTGCTCTTTGAAGTTCTTAACCGTTATCCTGATTTATAAATGGATTAATGAAATTGTTAGACTTCTCTGAGAGGGCTTGAAAAGTGAGGAACCTCTCGTATCTTTCTTTTCACTCTTACCACCGTGACATAAGTTGAAGTAACAATTGTATTCAACTTGCCTCTGATTTAATTCAAGTGCTTTGTACTGCTGCGCTGTAAAGTTGATATGTGCAGTACAACTCAATTAGTGTAAATGTGAAGATCATCCTAGCTGTGCATGTATTTCTGGCTGAAAAATGCTAAGAGTCCTAATACAGGCAATTGAATTCACAAAATCACACAAAGCTTAAGTGGAGGTCAAAGTATTTAAAACTGGATCAAGATGCATTGCATTCCACTTACTTACACACAATTAAAAGCTGTATTTCCTCATCTGTAGTACAATCTGTCCAACCTCAAAGACAAAAGAATCCTTTCTGAACAAGACTGAATGCACAATTGAATATACTTGTGTGCAGTCTCAGGTGAAGAGATGGAGCTAGATTTCTGCATATTTCTGGGACAGTAGGAAAGTATTTTGAACATTTGGGAGGTAAAGCATCCTTCTAGGATGTTACCTTGTTATTTGTTTTTAGTTCTAAATATGACTTTGATACAATTATATGTTCTTTATAAATAAAGGTCTTATTGAAGTATAACAAAACGCAATATTTAAAACTAAGCTTATCTTTGCAGCCTGAGATCAGAGAGACTGCAAATGAAAAATGGTTTTCCAGAGCTTAATTTTTAGATGCTGACCCTAGATGTTATTGTATACCTTTGATAAAGATTGTTTGTGAGCCAAGGAGCAAAGCTTAAATTAAGCTATAGAGTCAGAATAGCTTCAGTTACTTTAAAAACTGTGAAAACTTTTACAATGTAATTTATCACTGCAATTGTCATCACAGCTGGGTGTGTAGTAGGAAAATGTTAGAACTGCAAGTAAAATAGAAAGGTTGCTAACCAGTCGTATCTCCAGAGATATATTTTAAAACATGTAAATACAAATATTCAACAATCTGAAATTGCAATGCATTAGGTTTTGAGGGGGGAGGGAATCTGAAGATAAAGCACATGTATCAATGTACAAGCAAACAATGGCTTTGTATTTACAGTGCATGTATGCCTAGTTCCATCTCCTTAGTTAAGTTTATAGAAGCTTAAAAAAAATTTACAGCCTATATGTATTGTAGGAATAATATGAATATGGTCTATGCAAGAGTGTTCAGGTAGTGCCACCCGAACATATAAACAAATGACATCATCAAAGCCAGTCTTTTAGGTGGTAGTGAGATTATAGAGGATGTATAAGACAGTCATATCTTCATATGGTCATTTTAAACATTCAGAAAGGGAAAGAAAAATGGAAGAAATATCCCAGAATCTACCACGTTCTGTAATGTATGCTCAGAAGGGTATTCCCATACAAATCACCACAGATTGGAAGTCCATCTCAAACAAAAATGTGTTTTGAACTCCTTTCTTTTTGCAGAATAACTGTTGTAAATTCAGCAGAAACCAGAGCAAGCTAATCTCCACTGTCGCTGTTCTGCAGTAAGGCTTTCAGCTACCAGAATGATTCACGTTGAGGCTCATATCTAACAATACACTCTCCACTTAACAAAAAAATTCCACTTAACAAAAAAACTTTTATAACACTGAGTTGCCACCAACACAAGTGGAAATAAACTATAAACTGACTGGTGAAGCAGTTGTGCAGAAATCAAAGCTGAGCTTCAGCAAGGTGTGCACCACTAAAAACTATTTGAAACCGAAATTAGGTTCTTTTTCCTGCTTGATATTAACCTCTAAGATGCAGAGGTTTATTTGAAGCTAACTCTGCACTATTGTAATGAAAACCCACAACTGCATCCCAAAACTCATAAAAGGAAATAAAAAAAAAAGTCAAAAAAGAAGTCAAAACCATAAAAACAAACATGTCTGCACGTGTGCATTGTTCTTGTATTTGTTTGGAAATCTCTTATTCATATCACTGTAGATCTGTATTAATGCTCCCAAAGGCAAGAAATCATTTTGCAAAATGATGTTGCAAAAACACTTGCAATCTAATGTTTTTAGAATGCATTGATTATTGCACTAAGTTGAAGAGTCACAATTTCAGTTTCTGAACTTACAATGACTGAGTTAGAATCTTAATTTGGAGAAGGTCAGCATTTCTATAAAGTTTTTATCCTCCTTCAGTCCAGCCTCAGAGGAGATCTTTATTAGACAGATTTAACTGACTGACTGAACCCAAAAGATCAACACAGCTTTCAGTTCTCCCAGTTCTTTTTCCAAACAAGGACAAAAGCTTCCTTACTATAGATATGGCTGCAGAGTTCAGAGCTAATTACAACAGAGGGGTTAGAATAGTGGGTGTTTCCTAAACGACATTAAAAGAGAAATTACATGAATATACACTTTCATCCAAGTTAAAGCTGAACAGAAATTGCAGTTCAGTGCCTGAAATGGAATCTCAGCCTGAAGTTTGTTGTGACAGTCTTTGTGGATATATAGATCTCTTATCTAAGAAAATACAATGACCACTGAATACATCCTCTTTAAAGTTACCATAAAAAAGGAAGAATTTAACAACATATTAGAATACACCATTTTTAAAAAGTGCCATTCTCAGCCAAGTCCGACCATTTTACAGTGACGTTGAGAAACATACGGAATAGTGCTTCTTTAAAATTTCTTTCTTAGAGTCTCCAAGGTGCTGTAATAACGTCTTCATCTGAATGTAAGAAAATTGAACAAGAATAATAGGATTTGCCTGTGTTTTCAATAAACTTATTTTAACAAAAATACTAACAAAATAATTCAAAGGCTTTTGTATTTGGAAGGCAAGATGAAAGTAGACAAAAATCAACATTTAATATTAGTTATTATGTAAATGTTTAAATGAAATGTGTATCTCAGAAGTAAATAACCTGTTTTAGTCATCCTGACCCAGACAGTTTTAGAAATGTCATTCATAAAATGACTATCCTCAAATATTAAATTTCTACTCTAAGTACATTCTTGTGGTTTTGTTTATTCAACTATTCCAGAACTTCCTACCTGGTAGTTTACACCAAATACATGAATTCCTGTGCAGCAGCATCTGTTCTGTAAAGGAGCTCTGCTATATAAATCTGGAGGAAGAATTTAACTACAATCTCCACCCCTATCCTCATCTTACAAACAAGTTAGGAATTAACTTGTATTGCCTTTTCATATTGAATTGATTTAAAATTAATTCTTTTTAGGTTATGGGAATCTTTGGCAATCCCTCTCTTCTGCCTTCTCCTGTTTTGGGAAAAGAAGAAGTTGAGCGTGCACATGTGAACAGACTTTTCTAACCCTTTCTCAGGATATCCCAATACAACACACAGAGCACATGTCCTTTGCCCAATGTGCTAAAACCAGGGCTCCACTACCAGGAATATGCAGCTCCTACAGGCCAAAAGCTGCAAAAGAAATTAAAGAAACGAAAAAGTTTACCTGTGCCTCCATGCAAGGCATTTATCTGAGTCTATACTACAAAGTATTATATATTTTATGGCATATCTGATAAGTAACATAAATTATCCAGATAACTGTCTCTTGTCTCTTCCTCTCTCTTAGCACAGGTCAGCATTCACACACAGCATGGGGAAAGGGGCTAGGGAAAAACAGCAATTAGTGCTGCTAGAAAAGTCAATCCCTTCCTCAAGGAAGCAGAAGGCTCCAATGAATCTTTTTTTCATTTTTTCATGGGAAGGGTAAGAGCAAAACAATAAAACAGTAGCAAATGTATATGTTCTCAAATTGCATGAACAGATTTTACTCCATGAGAGATAGCTAGACTGAAAACTCACCTTCTGAGGATTTTAGAAACGGTTTCATATTTTTCAGGAAAAAAAAAGAAGCTTTCTTATTGTTCAGAAAAAAAAAATGAGCATTCAGTATATGATACACATATTCAGCTTTTCATTTCCACAGCTGCTCATCTATACGTCAAACCCTCAAACATCCACTTCTTAAAACATGGTAACACTATCCAAACACCTCCATATCCTTTTTCTACAGACTTTTCCTTAATTTTTCTTAGAAATTTTCATCCTCTGAAGGAAAGATGAAAGACAACACATTTTGAGCGTGGGATGGTTTTTTCAGGTTCAACAAAGCCTGCCAGCAAGCCAAATTCCCTGTCTCCACCTCAGTGTCCTCATATAGGTGTCTAATCAGCTAAAAGTGACACTAATCTGCTTCCCTTAAGAAACTAGTTGACAGTTAAAATTGTCTTCTTTCAAAAACATTACAAAACAATGAAATTGTAGAAGTTTGTTGTTAAGTATAGAAGTGTTTGTGTTTTCTGAATGATCTACATTCTGATATGCACCAGGGGGCAAATAAGTGAAAAAGAGGCAAAACATATTATCACATTATCATATGGGATTTGCCTTCTTTCTGTTTTAGAAGGCATCAAGGTGCAGAGTAAGGACACTTTTTTAGACAGTTATCTTAAAGCCAACCAGAGGTGAACGTGGAGGGAGAAGAGGGGAGAGCACTGACTGTGCTGAGAAGTCAGTGGAGTAATAAATAACAAAAGTGAGGTTAGAAGTTTCAATACACTGGGTCCCATTGATGCAAGGATGTTAATTTAAATCTTATTTGGAAAATTTATACCTCTACTCTTCTGCACTATTGTAATAAAATTATGGTTATCAAATTGCAAAATGCTGCACTGCAGATATGGGAACTATTAATCTAATTTTATTGTTAGATATCTTCAAATATTTTTTTGTTACCCTGTATTTTGTAGATTTTTTATAGTTGCTTAAGTCTTTCACAGAAGCCAAAATTTCCTATTGATTTTGTAATAGCTTCTATAGTTGCAGGGGAATCAATCAAGCAGACAAATAAGTAGAGTAGTTCTGTTTTGGAAGCAGAAGAATACTGAAGCAAGTAGAAAGAGACAGATCTTCACTAAGAAGTATAAAATTAGCTGTTACTTCTGAAAATTTGGTCTTTCTTGTTCTTCTGTTTGTGTACTGATACTTCTCTTTCCCACCTTCTTTACAGCGTTCACATGCTGCATAACAGAAAACGAAATAAAATGCTCACAGGTCCAATCTCATCTTTCCATCCAGAGTGCTACCCTCTTCATTCCTGTGTTTCCTTGGATTTTGACAACAGACCTTGCAGGAATGGTTTTTAATGAAATATTCAATTTCAGCCATAGATCCTGAATTGTTTTGTTTATGCTTTCATTGAAGTGTGCTCGCAATGGGGCAGAAACAGCAGTCTTGTGTGCTAAACTTAACAAGAACTGAGAGGCTTGTTCAAAATTTGAATCTCTGGCAAACAGCTGACTGTTTCTCCAGAGAGCGTTTCCATCACCTGTTCTCATCAGTAATAGTCTGCTTACCGGGTTCAATGCCAGTTTCTCCTCCAAAATTTGAACTCATGATTTCAAACATACACACATAGTTATTGCCTTAAGTTACAGTCTTGAAACTTGCTTAATCAATAACTTGTAGTTCTCCCAGGGATTCGTCTACGGTCTCAGCAGAAAAGCTTACAGTATTTGAAGGCCAAGTTTTGAAAGCGGAGATTTACAGAGAGAAAAAAAAAGAAAGAAAAACAAAGATAATGTGAAAAATATGGCATGCTGAGCAATATATGCATAAAACTGATTTATAGACTGCTTTGCTTGATCAAGCAAATCCATCAGTACGGATTATAAATAATAGGAATATCCTAAACAAGCCAAATCGGAATTGAAGGAAACCACAGTTTGCAGTCATAAATCTGTTTGTACTGTTCTTAGTGTGCTGGAGACATGTACCTGGCATCAGGAGTCACGACAAGATCCAGACAGTGATCATTGCTCTTGAAAAATCAATTATAGACAGGCTGGAAAGAAAATAAATTAGGAATCATAATGTTTGTGAGCAAAGCATTCCAATGGAGTCTGCATTTCTCTCTGTAGCAAGGTCTCATTGTTTAAATACACTTTTTTAATTTTCACTCCTTGGATGCAAATTTTATTTATTTTTTTTTATTATTACATGCTGGACCAGTTGGAACAGGTCCAGAGGAGGGCCACGAAGATGATCAGAGGGCTGGAGCACCTCTCCTATGAGGACAGGCTGAGAGAGTTGGGGCTGTTCAGCCTGGAGAAGAGGAGGCTCCGGGGAGACCTGATAGCGGTCTTCCAGTACCTAAAGGGGGTCTCCAGGAAAGATGGGGACAGGCTGTTCAGTAGGGTCTGTTGTGACAGGACAAGGGGTAATGGTTTCAAAATAGAGGGAGGTAGATTTAGACTGGATATTAGGAAAAAATTTTTTACAATGCGAGTTGTAGAGCACTGGCCCAGCTTGCCCAGAGAGGTGGTGGATGCCCCATCCCTGGAAACGTTCAAGGCCAGGTTGGACGGGGCTCTGAGCAACCTGATCTGGTTGGAGATGTCCCTGCTTTTTGCAGGGGGGTTGGACTAGGTGACTTTTGAAGGTCCCTTTCAACTCTAACCATTCTATGATTCTATGATTCTATGATTCTATGACTCTCAAGGTCTATTTGTCTGCTTACACAGATGGAGTACTGAGTGTTAACAGTAACTCTCTTCAGAGATTTCCGTGCTTCCTCTGTAAAGAAAAGGCAAAATTTTAGTAATTTCTGCTATTCTAAATGTCTCTGCATTTATGCTCCAGATTAATTAATGACAACTTGAGATAAAAGGGCATTTACAGTGCTGTCCTGCTTTCATACACATACTGTGACATATTACTGCATTTTCTCCATATTTTTCTAAAATTAGAACATTTTTCTAACCAAACCTTATCATTTTAATTTGTAATATTTTTATGATAACAACTATTTGTACAAAGTATATGTATGAAGCATTGGCATTTGCAAAATTTGAAAGAATGAAGATGGTATTTTTCTTTACACCGAGTCAGTCACTTTTCACTTCAGTGGAAAGAAGATGCAAAGAAGATTTCCTGGATGATAAGGTAATGTAAGATAAAACAAATTGATTCTGAGGTCAGTTTCACAGTTACAAAAGATGTGAACCTCAAGTAGTTTCAGTACTTTTACTGTTAATAAGCACCATTTACTCTATGTTTATTCCTTTTTAATAGATGAAAATTTACAGGTAGAAATACAATAAAATTAAACATTTAAATTTTGTTGATACTCTGAGGTACTTTACAAAGCATAGTCATTGTAAGCATCCCTTCAAGCCAAAATACCAAGAATTGCCTGATAAAATCTATCAATATTATTCCATATAAATTTTGAGTCATTATTGTAATTTTATTCAAGCTTTACCTAAGCTCCAGCTACTCCAAGTAACTGAAGTCTAACACTCCCTAAGTCTGGTAATGGAAAACTCTTCATAGGCTGAAATTTTCTCTACCTGGTCAATAATAGAGAAACCTATAACCTGCTGCAATGTCAAAATAATTTGTCATTTTAAGAAAAAACAAAACCAAAACCCATCAACACCCTCCTGAAATTTAGTAGCAGTATCTGAAGCTCTATCTGTTGTTTGCAGGAGAAACTGCAGTAAATCTAGAGTTTTATTTAGCAGTCCAGAACAAAGATTTGAGACACCATTTCCTGTTATGATGCCTTGTCAGTCTGTTGGGACTTTTTTCTTATTCTGCTATGGGAGTTCTTGCTGAATTTCTGTTACAAAGGCATTTAGAGAAGCTCTGGATATAGAGTTCAAGTTTTCTGAAGTCTCAAACTGAAAATTATTTTTTTTCTTTCATTTTAAATATCAACTCCTTCAATCCTTTGGAAAGACACATAAAAATAGAAGCGATTTAAGACAGTATGAGTTTTACACTAACCCAGATGTTAATTTGTTTTTTATTCAACCATCCTTAGTCAGAATTGTTGTGGTTGCTGATGGTATATGTGTAAAATATCATTATCAACATCATCGGTAAAAGTAGCCTTGTGGGTTCTCTGCCAGAGCTAGGAAATAATGGGATTTTACAAAACTTTAATATTGCAGGTCACAGACAAGGAGAAAGCAAAACAATACATAATTCCATATGCCTCAGTTTGATTGACCAATCTGAGAAACACAAAAGGCACCCAATAGTTCAAACCCCTATAAAAACAAAACTTAAACACTTTGTTCTAAACCATTTTCATGTGGAATAAGAAGAAAAGAAGGTTTCAAAATAGAAAAACTCTTTGTCATTCCAACTGAACTTTACCTGGGAAAAGCTAGTAACTTATTGCCCTGAGGGAGTGTTGGGACCTGTCATGGCCCTGTCAGCACTTGGTCCAGGGATTTGGGTGACTCTGTCTAAGGCACAGCCATGAAACCTTGGATCTGAGTGTGGTGAAATCCTCCCCAAGAGCTGGAGGACACCTTTTAAAGCATTTATTCTTACCCTAAACGTAAACTTCATTATCTGGACCAACGTTGACCTTATTTTGTTACAAGGTGCTTGTCTGGTGGCCATGAGGATACTGGCTGACGCTTGTTCCCATTGCTGGGCCAAATCCTGACTTTCACGAACTGACTCGACTTCTGGACTTGACCTGGACCTGTCTCATTGCTGTGGGCTTGTCTGGTGATCTGGACTTTTGGCTGACCCCAGTTATCGTCGCTAAATCTGCCCTGCTCTTCTTCCTCAGGTGCTGTGGGACTGCTCCCTTGTTGGTGGCTGTCCTTGTCCACCTTGCCCTTGGAAGGGGCTGTCCTTGCCCACCTCAGCCTCCCGTTTGCCTTCCCCTCTGGTAGGGCTCACCTCTGCTGTTCCCTGTCTAGCACAAGATTGACAGGATTTTAATTTCTACATAAAAATATTTTAAAGTTTTTATAGAAGAAACATTATGAGAAGAATAAGGGGAAAATTAAAATGATTTGTTAAGTTTATACAATCTTTTTTATTAAATCTTACAGAACGACAATGGGTCCAGTTTTTATTTTTTTTGCCATGTTCTCCAGAGCATTTGGGACTGTTCACTGACAGTACTGGGTGTGCTGGAGATGGACTGTGGGGGTGATCCACTATGGTTTGTGTTATTCCCACCCCTTGTTCCTAGCAAAAAGTTACCAAGAAGCTAAGGAGTCCAGAGCATTTGCCTACAACTTTGGTGCCAGACACAAGAGTTTTGAGATACCACATAAAAAGAGGTACCATTTCCAGTACCTTAAATGATGAAACAGAAAATCTGATATTCTGGTCCCCTTGGACTAAATATGAGCCTTACCATTGATTTCCAGTATGTCCAAATTAACTTTTGATTACCTTGTGTGTATTTGAAAAAGAGTGAACCCAAAAGTTTGTGTTCAATCGTCTTCCCTGTAACTTTTTGGATTGCAGAGTGAACAATGTAATTGGCTTTTCAGTACAAAAAGTGGTAAGCAATATCACATTCTGGCATTGACAAAAGCATGAGGAGGTTCACCTGACTTCTGCTAAAAAGTTCTCATTTGGTTCTAGGTGAAATGGCACAAGGGCAGAGGCAAAACTGCTAAATGGAAAGTAACTCACAAAGCTGCTGTTGAATGTCGTGCTGGCTGGTACACATTGATGACTTGATCATAGAGCAAGGAGTATTCCTAGTTAGGAACTATTGATGCCAGTTACTAAAATAAGGTGCTTTTCCCAGCAATGAAGACGAATGGAAAAATACTTATTTTGCAAATAACAATGACCATATTAAGAGTTACAGCTTCAGAAGAGCTGGAAGAGCTTGTCAAATTCCAACCTTCATGCAGTCTGTGAAGTAAGGTTTCTGAAATACCAACAGTTAGCTCCCACTGCCTCATAGTTTGTCCGCCTCATTTCAAATCCTGGTCTTCGCTTGAAGTGGCTGATGAAAGTCAATACTTTGACAGTTAGATGGCATTTATTAAATTCAAATGACACAATCACACTGACTTTTGTTCTAAAGCTCTGAGAGGTTAATTGAATGGATACCAAGAACAAGCCAGGCTAAAATTGCCTCTGCTCTAACTCAGAAGTACTAAGCCTCTGGACTTAATTTAAGACTCCTCTATTTTGTGCATTAGACTGAATCATGTAGGCAGTTTAAAGGAGAAAATTATAATAAAAGGCAACTTAATTTTAAAATTTGCGTATGATAAGGAATTTCAGTACAGCAGAGTTCAGTAGTTTCTGTACCTACCAGCGGGACTAAGGATTTTCCCATCTAGTATATTTATACTACTATGTAAAGTGTAGCATGATCTAATTTCTTTTTTCCAACTTGCAGGTTTGCTTATGACCTTCAAAAATGAATTCACAGAAAATTTAATGTCAGTTGGGGGGGATCTATAATGACTATTTTAATTTCAATAGCAACACCTTGCAGACTTCTGGTTTAGATACAAATTAATTAAGGGTAGAGTCATTCTACGCTGTATTCAGTAGGTAATTATGAGATAGATTTCTGTGAAGTATTATGTTTAGTTTTGTAAAACAGTAGGTTGTGTTGGAATAAGTAAACCAACGAAAATCTACTAATAATCATTTTTTCCCTCTACACTACCAGATAAACTTAGATTTCTCCTAAATCAGAGCAGGCTTGAGATAAAGACAATATAAGTAGACAGTTTAAAGTGCCTTGTCAAAGAAAAATATTGCTTTAGTTGGAAAATACGCTCAGATGATTTTGAAGAGAGTATGGTTGTAATTTTACCCAAGATTGCTTCATGTTTACTGTAAGAACCTTTCTGATTGATTGCATTTCAGCAGTTTTCAGTTTTAGGTAATTTAAAATTACTCTTGTTCCTAAGACGACAGGGAATATACCTTTCTGCAGTAGTTATTCTAAGCTGCAGAAGCATGTATTATTTTTTTTCTTTTCCTGTTGACACCAAATGAATTGTCTACTCTTCGTGTTTCATGACAATAAAAATTCGAAGTTCTGCTAATAGGGCTTCCTGTAGTTTGTTTTATCTGTCTGGAATTTCTATAACATAAAGAAAAATATCACACACTTTTATTCTTTAAGATATTTTTATTTTGCATATTTTTCAGTAAACAATCCTGAATATTTCTGCTTCACTGGAAGTAAAACTAAAGGTGTTTCTGCAAATCTACATATATATGAATTTGAAGTTGGCATTCCAGTCACTGGCCAAATGTATTTATATACCTTCAACACTCACTGCTTCTGAGATAATTTGCAATTTTATTTGCCTGCCATTGAACTGTATCTTTGCTTCCAATTTTCCCATCTTTGCCTTTCTGAAATCCACCGAATGTCCCAACCATGAATTTGTAAAATGAGACCTTGTTAATGTTTCCTTACCATTTTATTTCTGTGAAGGCTAACACCACCATCCACCTGGTTTTCCAGGTCTGGGTGCACAAGGAAGACATATCAGCTAAACACGTGAGAATTATTACTAATGCTAATATTCACTGAGATATTCTGTCAGCTTTGTCCCATCTTTAATAAACATTCATTTACACCCTGAAGTCTCAGAAAAAAATCAACAACAAAACAAATATCCTCTCTGGACATTCAGTGGCTACTATGAAATATATTTAATATATATCCAAATATATTACTGTATTAACTATAAATGACATACTTTTGAAGTAGAAGTAGTATTCTTTTAAATCTGCTTAAGAATATTAACATAAAAATACGTAGGACTTACAAGTTAAGGTTTCTAAAACATGCATTCACCTATTTTGCAGTCCTCCTGCAGAAGCTGGCAGCCCATGGCTTGGATGGGTACACTCTTGGCTGGGTAAGGAGCTGGCTGGAGGGCCGGGCTCAGAGAGTGGTGGTGAATGGAGTTAAATCCAGCTGGCTACCGGTCACAAGTGGTGTTCCCCAGGGGTCGGTGCTGGAGCCTGTCCTCTTCAATGTCTTTATTGATGATCTGGGTGAGGGCATTGAGGGCACCCTCAGTAAGTTCGCAGATGACACCAAATTGGCTGGGAGTGTGGATCTGCCTGGGGGTAGCGAGGCCCTGCAGAGGGATCTGGACAGGCTGGAGAGCTGGGCTGAAGCCAATGGGATGAGGTTCAACAAGACCAAATGCCGAGTCCTGCACTTTGGCCACAACAACCCCAGGCAGCGTTACAGGCTTGGGGCGGAGTGGCTGGGGGACTGTGTGGAGGAAACGGACCTGGGGGTGCTGATTGATGCTCGGCTGAGCATGAGCCGACAGTGTGCCCGGGTGGCCAAGAAGGCCAACGGCATCCTGGCTTGCATCAAAAACAGTGTTACTAGCAGGAACAGGGAGGTCATTGTCCCCCTGTACTCGGCACTGGTGAGGCCGCACCTCGAGTACTGTGTTCAGTTTTGGGCCCCTCACTGCAAGAAAGACATTGAGGCCCTGGAACGTGTTCAGAGGAGGGCTACGAAGCTGGTGAGGGGTCTGGAGCACAGGCCTTATGAGGAGCGGCTGAGGGAGCTGGGATTGTTCAGTCTGGAGAAGAGGAGGCTCAGGGGAGACCTTATAGCTCTCTATGACTTCCTGAAGGGAGGTTGTGGTGAGCTCGGGGTCGGCCTTTTCTCTCGTGTAGACAGTGATAGAACTAGAGGCAATGGTTTCAAGCTGCGCCAGGGGAGATTCAGGCTGGATATTAGGAAATATTATTTCTTGGAAAGGGTAGTCAGGTACTGGAATGCAGTGCCCAGGGAGGTGGTGGAGTCGTCGACCATGGGGGTGTTCAAGAAACGTTTGGATGTTGTGTTGAGGGATATGATTTAGCTGAGAAGTATTGGTGATGGTTGGACTGGATGATCTTTTAGGTCTTTTCCAATCTTGATAATTCTGTGAATTCCGTGATTTTGTCATGCAGTCCCTTCAATTTATATCCAGGACCATTTTAATGAAATTAAGGTTCCTGATCTGTCCACCATCTTTGGAAATCTGCTTCAGAATTTTATTTTCTGGATACAATTTTGCTTTAAATTGATACTGACCCAACTTTAAATTGTATTTTAAAATGTTTCTGAAATAAGAATTTTATACACTGTTACTTTAACTTGTTTTAGTTGCCTTAGATTTGTCATTTATTAATAATAACATAAATGGTGAAGACCTGAAAGATTGTAAAAGAAAAGTAATGAAGATCTTAAATTTTCTATAGTATAATAAGGAGGTGATTTGTGACAGCCAACATGGCTTCACTAAGAGTAAATCATGCCTGGCCAGTTTGGTGGCCTTCTATGACAGGGTTACAGCATCAGGGAACAAGGGACGAGTAACTGACATCAGTTACCTGGAATTGTGCAAGACATTTGACTCTATCCCACATGACATCCTTCTCTCTAAACAGGAGAGACATAGATTTTGTGGATGGACCACTCAGTGGATAAGGAATTGGCTGGATGGCCACAGTCAAATGGTTGTGGTCAGTAGCTCAATGTCCAAGAGCAGACTAGTGATCAGTGGCTTTCCTCAGGGGTCAGTATCAGGACTGGCCGACATCTATGTCTGCAGCGTGGACAATGGGATTGAATGCACTCTCAGCAAGTTCACCGACAACACCAAGCTGTGTGGTGGGAACAGATGCCATCCAGCGGGACCTTGACAGGCTGGAGAGGTGGGCCAGTGAAAACCTCATGAAGTTCAACCAGGCCAAGTGCAAGGTCTTGCACGTGGGTCAGGGCAATCCCAGGCACAAATACAGGCTTAGCAGAGAATGGATTGACAGCAGCCATGAGGAGAAAAACTTGGGAGTGCTGGTGGATGAGAAGCTCAACATGAGCTAGGAATGAGCTTTCAGAGCCCAGAAAGCCAACTGCATCCTGGGCTGCATCTAGAGAAGAGTGGTTAGCAGGCTGAGGAAGGTGATTCTGCCCCTCTACTCCACTCCTGTGAGACCCTACCTACAGCACTATGTCCAGCTCTGGAGCCCCCAATACAAGGAGGACATGGACCAGTTGGAGTGAGTCCAGAGGAGGGCCATGATGGTGATCAGAG
Organism: Tetrax tetrax; assembly: GCA_009806455.1. Classification (NCBI taxonomy): domain Eukaryota; kingdom Metazoa; phylum Chordata; class Aves; order Otidiformes; family Otididae; genus Tetrax; species Tetrax tetrax. The sequence continues at coordinate 265,906 of WHYT01017962.1, forward strand.
GGCTGGAGCACCTCTCCCATGAAGACGGGCTGAGAGAGTTGGTGCTGTCCAGCCTGGAAAAGAGGAGGCCCCAGGGAGACCTTATAGGGGCGTTTTGGTACCGAAAGGATACTGGAAAATGGGGACAGATATTTTAGCAAGATCTTTTTGTGACAGAATGAGGGGTAATTGTTTTAACATAGAGGGAAGTAGATTTAGATCAGATAGGAAAACTTTTTTTACACTGAAGGTGGTGGTTGGCTGGAGAGGTGGTGGGTGCCCCATCCCTGGAAACATTCAAGGCCAGGTTGGACGGGGCTCTGAGCAATCTGATCTGGTTGGAGATGTCCCTGCTCCTTGCAGTGCGGTTGAGCTAGGTGGCCTTTAAAGGTCCCTTCCAACCCCAACAATTCTATGATTCTGTAAGTTTTTGGCATCTGGTATTCCTACAGTGACTGCTTCATTACTTACAGTTTAGAGCTTAAATTTTAAATGTAGAGGGCTGGAAGATCTTTTCTGGACCGGATTCTGCCTTCAGATTCATCCACCTTAAGAATCATGTCTGTAAACATCAAGTTCTGTCTTAAAATCTATTGTGTTTTTTTTTACTCTTTCTCTGCCAAGCTATTAAAATATTTTCTCTGTCATAAAAAAACATCCTTTGAAATACTGGCAGCTTACATTTGATATTATTTCAAAATTAACATTGACAGACAGGAGATTAGGGCTGTGGTATACTAGTGTGAGGAATTCTTCTTCAGAACACATATATGGTGAGCATTCATACATACAGCAAGTTAAGGTGAATCAGACCACTTCTAAGCACTTGAGTACCAAGTATGATGTATTATTGTAATGTATTATTATTTAGCTTTAAAAAAAAAAATCTTTCACATTAGAGTTAATTTTCCTACATATTCAGAAAATGTAGATATTACAGATAAAACAATGCAATCTTCAGAACTGTGTGCTTTTAGAATTTGTGTTATTGAATAAATCTGATAGTTTTCTCAGTGACAGCTCTGAGACAGGACTAGTCATGACCTGATGTATGAATTCACATGTTGTGAAAAAAAATACTAATATTCCGATATATTGATTGCATGAGAATATCTCATATACTCATAGCAGATGCTTGGCTGGTTAGCTGAACTAAACATTTACAGAATTAAAGCAGAATCAAATGTGCAGAATTAAACTTCATTATTAGACATGACAGCTTGTTTCTTAAGACATAAAATTGTAAATACAATACAAAATAGAATATGGAAAAAAATATTTTTATAAAATGGTAAGAAGTTTCCCTTTCAAAACTTACAATTTTCAGGTTTTACTTAGAATATTCTATCCAAAATTTCCAACAGCAACTTTATATGCAGAGAGAAACATCTGAAGTCCCCACATGCAGCGATCTACCTGAAGGCATTCCTAAGATCCGGCATTGAAGTCTGTAGGGACTTAAATTAGGCACGAACTTAGAAAAAAGATACAGGTTTTTTTTTTTTTCAACTGGTAAAAATGAATTGAATCAAAAATAACTTCTCACATGCAGGTTAAGATTTCTGTTTTTCAAATTAAAAGAAAGTGTGAGTCTTCATCACAATAAGCATAACGAATTGTGTTCAGTTAAGTTTTTCAACATTTCTTTGATTAGAATATATGCATGAAGCTTTATTTTTTGAGCTCATTTTAATAAGATACCGAAAACAGAATCCATAAGAAATGTTCTGAAAGCAAAACAACAAAAATACTTTTTTTTTTTTTTTTCGGAGAAATGATAATATAAATTATCACAAAAAATAATGACAACACACATGAAGTATTTTGATACTACTATTATGTCTTAAAATAATGAGTCCAAAGAGAGAAATTGCTAAATCTAATTCTATTTCTACATAAATGTGAAATGAGAAATTTGACATTTTGATACATTATGCTGTTTGTAAAAAAAGAGAAGGACAAAAAAAAAAAAAAAAGATACTAGATTAGCCTTTCAAATCTGTGCAGCAACACAAAACATCCATAATAAACTGTCTTTCAAAGAGGCATTTGCAAGTCATTTTTTATGATGGATGATTTTATAGTATCTGATTTTATGGTATCATTGTGTCTTATGATGCCAAAATAATGCAGTGCTGAAAACAAACCAGAGGTTATAAAATTTGATACCACTTCTAAAAATAATTAAGAAACTAGAAACCTAATAAAATAAAGAATGAATATCAGGATTTTATCTGCTTAATTTTATTATCTTTCTTATAATTGGTGAAACTATCTTAATAAAATAAATATTTCTAAATTTCTTTCTTTCCAGGTACTACTGTATCTCTATTTTAATGCTTCTAAAATAACAGCTTGACTTTCCAAAACAATTCTTAGAAAAAAAATCCTCCACTCACTATTTTCTTAGTTACGTAGCGAGATTTGTGGTTTAGTCTTTTTCTGTAAAGGATTGTACAAAATTTTCTGAGCTTCTTAGGTAACATGCTAATCGCCCACACTCTTGTGTACTCTAGAAAGTATGAAAAATACTCCCAAGTAAATCAAGCTATTTAATCTTGGCAATACGTTTCAGTACTCTGCTGTTATTAAAGCACGGTTCAGTCTAACTTTGCAATGCTACATTTAATCATATCTTTTACTTTATGACCTAAGAAATCTGCCTTAATCCAGTCTAAAAAAACCCAAAAAACTGTTGAGGTAGCGGGATGAGGAAAAGTAATAGGTGTCTTCTTTCCTTTCCTTTTTATTTTTGTATTCCACCAGGCCCTACAGAAGCCTAGTTAAGAGCAAGGCAGAAAGCAAAGCTCTTTGGATTAATTATGTCTTTGATATTTCTTGATGTTCTAAGTCACTGAATTAATATTAAGGAAAAAAAAGGACTTGAGGCAGTGAAAGAAGTAAATATTCTGTACTAATCCCAAATGATGCTGAACAAAATTTTGTAAAAGAAATATACATGAAATGACAATTTCTATATGATTTTGTATTAGAGAATGGTAGTGAGGCAAGCCTGAACTGTTACTTACAATGTCGGCACTGCAAAGAGGCTGGTTTACTTTTTCCCAGAAGTTATATCCCACTTACTGCTGTTCACGATATTATTTTTCTGTCTCACACAAGACTTCTGTTTAATGTAAACGTGGCAGATTCTGTTTCTAAGTTTTTGATAAAAAAAGTATTTCCACTGGGAAGATTAAACAGTTCTGCTCTCGTGTTTGAATATTACTTTCTGAGTCAAGGCACTGTGCTGGTCCTATCTGTAACCTGTTCCTTATCTAAAGAGAAATTCTGGCTGTCTGAAATCATGTTTTAGATCACTATACACTGCAGCAACATTGATTTGCACTTCGAGATGAAAAATGAAAGACTAGATGTCAACATTATACAGCATAATTATGCTGATGCTTCAGCTGAGTTTCAGCAGATGTCCTGTGGGGGTTAGAACATCAGAAGTCTGAACAGACTTGGACTGAAAGGTAGAATGGCTGGTCCCTTTCATTATGAACTCAGTTCCTGTCTTCTGAATATACTGAATCTAATTCAATTTTTAGTTAACATCAGTGGTAATTGCTAACATGGACGGGAGATCAAGGAACCATAGGAGTATAACAATGACAGGAAAGAAAATGTTAATCCTGAAGTGTTGTCTGGATGTTTCTGGCAGTTGATGGAGACAGACACTTGTGGCATAGACAAAGGGTACTGCATCCTGTTGAAGCCACTGGGATCTCTTGGATCCTTCAGTCAGGAAGCTGAAAAAAAAAAGTTGAAATGATTCTAGATAAATATGAAGAGTGATTTTCTATGATATAATTTCTCTTCAACTTTATAAATGTGGCTAAAACTTTAGCAATGCTTCTTCTCATGTACTGCAGGAGATAAATAAATTCTAACCCATACAACTTTAAAAGTTCATGAAACATTGTGGCACTCCTGATTTCTGTCACCTCAATCAAAAGACTGATGTATCAATATTTTCCTTCAAAAAGTCAGATACACAGAATTTATTTTCCCTCTGAGAGAATTCATGAAGCACCATTACCCCTTCATGTAATTCACTACATGCATTGACAAGGTCAAGGTAAAAATATAGAAGAAAAATTACATATTTATTATTCAATCTAATTCCACATGTATCTGTTAAAGATACTTGAAAAAAATTCACTTTACTTCTTTTCTAAAAGAGCTTGTCATAATCACAAGTGATAAATGCAGTCAGTAGAAACTTACCCTTGACTGAAAAGCTATGGGAAAATGCTTTCAGTTTTGTACTCTTTTGCAGTATAACTCTGTAAGTTACTGGAAGCTCCCGCTAGGCATATATTTTCTTGGTGTGGAACTCTGTAAAATTTCTTATCAGGTCCCAGTATCCTATTTTTAAAAAGATCAGATATTTTAATGGCAGAGTATGAGGAATATCTAATGCTTCTAGCTTTGCCAATAGCTGAAGAATGACAGAACAGAAACTAAGTTGGAAGTCTTGTTTTTAATTTCTAATTTTTTGTACTGTTTGTTTAACAATGACCAAAGCAACGTTTCATGTTTAGCCCTCAATACTTCTTGAATTCCCAGAAATACTGAAAATATTCCTTTCAGTGAACTCTTAGATTAACACTTTCTTTTTTTTTGGTTCAATTACAAAACAAAACCAAAAATTATTTATAATTATAGTTAGAATATTCAATTTGCAAGAAATGCTGAAAAAGTGAGAGCAATTTAAAGACAATTTGCATAGAACATTCTGCTTAAGGAAAAATTTGAAATAATCAGAAAATTCAATGCAAAAGTCTAAGCTTCAAAGCTTCTGGCTGTGACAGAGAATCTGGAGCTCACAGAGTCTTGGTCTTCATACTCCAAAAGTATATACTGAGCCAGGACTTGGAAACTTAACAGTTAGAGGTTCTAGTGTTTCCTTATTGCCAGGGATGTGGCAGAAGAAAGCCTAAATATTGAAAGCTTATTTGTTTTTCTTGAGGCTATCAGAAGACTTTTCATCTTTATTTTCTCTGAGAGGATGCATAAAATAAAAGCCTAGATAAATGATCTGAGTAGGCAATTAAATGGAAATTCAAGAGATATATAGGTCAAAAATGTCTTCACTCATCTACTGAATCTTCCTCTCAGTCTGCCCCAAATAAAAGGATAATATAGCTATCATAAAATGTTTTTGGTTAAAATATTGAAATACATTAAAAAACATAATGTTACCAGCTCTGAGATACTGAGCTTTCTGTTTATCTACACCAAAGATCAGATACCAACCTGAATTCATTTGGACAATTGCTTTTGTATTGTAAAAAGCATCTCTAAAATACTGAAGGAAAATTCTCATGCTTTTCTATTTCATACTCATGAATTAGGGTTTAGGAAACAGACCAGAGTTCATTCACTTTATATTTCAGAAAGATGTATAAACATTTATTAACTTTAATAGGTTAAGTGTCATCTCTGTTTTGAATACCTTACATTAAGAAAAAAAAACAACCTGCACATTTTATTATATGCAAACACTGTAATGGAGTATATTATTCATCAGGTCCTAAGCAGGAGAGAAGAATGAATAGGAAAGAAAAACAGATTCAAAATTATGGCTGCTTTTCAGCCACTGCTATAAATACTCCTCTGATTACAATAAGGCCAGAATGAACCCCTAATTGATGTGGAAAAACAAGAAAATCAAGAAGGCCTCAAAAGAATTTGAAGGTCATTCGTCTGGATGAAAACAAAGCTTTGAAATGATTAGAGGACACAGAAGCTAAAACTGTAAGGCTATGAGTTAGCATTTGGTGAGAAAGTGTCAAAGTAATTCTATGTATAAAGAAAAAAATCTTAGGATTAGCTACTGATTTTGCTGGCCTCGGGTTTCAGTATGAGTTAATGAACTTACTTGAAAGTCCAGCTGAAGTCATGTTTCAGCATGATTGCTGAGTCAGGAATTTGTCAACAGCAGTGTTGAACATGGAGAGCCACAGTAGAAGATGGTTTGAGATTGCCTCTATTAAACATGTCTATTGCAGAAAGGTCCAAACTCTGAACAAAAAGAAATCCGCATTGCAGTCAGTCCTGTATTGACACAGATCTTAGACAGTCTGTGCCTGAAGAAGCTGACAAAATAGATTTGGTAGAACAATATATAGCATTACGGCATTTCTTTCTTTGGTGTTGGGGAGAGAGGGAAGGAAAGATGTTACCTCTTTTTATCAGTTGGAGGTCCCACTTTGCTTTTTCCCTGACGTTGTACAGCATAGCAGATGCACACAGCACCGTGTCTCCATCACAAGGGCTAGACCCTGTTGGATCCTTTGCGCAAATCCAGTGCTCTTTTGCAAAGAGTCACTGTATAAAGCCCTCTCATCCCTTCTTGGAAACAGAGAAAGTGATCCAGAGTCATTCATGTAGTTTTCAAAATAATTCTAACCCTGAGATGGAAAATTTAAGACCTAGTGTTGTGAAGGAAACAACAGAGTCTTAGCAAAAAAAAAATGTAAGAGGAGGGAAGAACCTGACCTATTATACTGAGAACAGCCTCAAGGTTTGAAACATTACAGGCAGAGTTGCGTTTTCATCTTTCTACTGGGGATAAACTGAGGGATCATTCCTTCGAAACACAACTTCTCAAAAAGAGAGAAACTAGCAAATTAAAACCCAGAAAAATGTCAGAGATATCTCAGATTCAGGAATGGAAAAACACCTGTACATATGGGAAAGAGTGCACATTTACAAAACAGCACCTGCTTCTACCTCTTCCAGATCAAAATGAGAAAAATTGAGCTGTTGTGAGCAGGAAAGCAGACATAGTCACTCTGTCTGTCAGTCACACACAGGGTGAATACCTGCGTCTCCCACAGCTACCAGGAGAGCTTTTTTTCCTCCATTATCTCCATTACGCTTCAAAAAAAGCTGTTTTCAGAAGCCAATATCAGTGACCAAGGACATGGGTAACTGAAAGTAATGTAACTCCTATTCTGTCTCTGCTGCACATTATATTGGCTCAGATATTGAAGGGATCAGCACTTTGAATATGAGATAACAAGTTTTGTGCCTTGCATTTTACGCATTAATTTGTCTTACATCTATAATTATTTAAAAATTGCTGAATGTGTGTAGTTTTGCAACTCAAAACATTGCTAAAAGGCATGGTAAAATGCTAAGTACTTCATTTAACTATTTGCAAACATACATATGCATTTTATTCATATTATAAATAGCTATTCATAGTAATTTCATGACTTTTTATTTTCTATGTAACAGTTTCAGTGATTTAATCATTCATTATAGCTCTAGAAAAGGATAGTTACATCTCATGGCAAACAGATCTAGCTTTATGACATGCTAAAGGTCAATGAACAATTATTGGGGTTACTAATTGACCTTAATTTTTTATAGGTCTGTCAAAAAGTTGTAATGTATATACATCATGCATGCTTAATAAAAATGATTTAGCTATTGGATCACTTTCAAAGGCCTTAGAGAAAACACTGTCTAGACAAAGTGAGGTGGTTGACTATAAAATGTTCCTTCAGGATTATGGTTCACTTTGAGCTTTAATGAGATGTTTTCTGCACAGTATTACAACCAAATGAAAAGCAAAGTAATGGCATGGGTTGCTGCCACCTGAAGTGGGAGACGGGGGTTTTTTTTTGCACTTTACACTTATTTCACCCTTTAATTTGTGTTTTCTTTCTTAAAATAAACCGGGACTGAGCCAAGTACATTTGACATTGTAACTATAGTGTACTACAATAATAGTAAATAGATAAAATATGCAGTAGAATAACAAAAAGATATTCCTTTAGTCTCTGAACCACTTTTATAATTTTTTGTTTGGTTGGTTTTTTTCCATTCACTATTCCATTTCTGTTCTTGATATTTTACGATGCTTTCAAAAGAGAGGGAAAGGATTTCTATTTGCATCAGCAGACATCTTGTAAAACCTGCTGATAATGTGTGTAACACAATGACACTGCAGCTGTAAGTACTCTTACTACATTTCAATACTGCTTTCATTACAACAGATATTAGGATGAAATAAAAAGGTACAGATTACAATACTATTATTCTAATAGAATAACACCTTATTAAAAAAGATATTAGGTTTCCTTCAGGGAGATTATTCATACAACATGGTGCTTGTTAAACAGACTTGCTGCTATTTAGTGCCACTCTACTTACGTTCATATTCTCAAAGATATATACACCCATAATTCCTCCTGATTTCAGTGGAATTAGTGGGATTTTGATACTAATCCAGGGGTACCTAAATACCCTTGAGAATCTGTATCTTAGTTAATTTAAAGAAGTCTTAAACTCTCAGAACCCACAAATTCATATTGTGCTCACACAAATCCCTCTCAACTCACCTGAAAGTTCTGGAATTGCGTACAATAGAATAATGGTAGAACAATATCAACTAACCCCTAAGTCACCAGCCATTATACTCAGACTAATATTCTTACTATGTTAATACAGCAGTACTCTTTATTTCAAAAGAAAAAAAAAAAAAGAAGGAAACTCAGTTATGAGTTTTTAATTTTATAGTGTAGGTCATCTTATGGTGTAGAACATCTATGTGTAGATGATTCTGTGTTCTACATCAGTTAACTCACCTGGCCTCCAAAAATCAGAATTTTAGGTTTTATACACACCAAAGTCGAAAAGATGTATCCAAGAAAATATAAATCCTTAATTATTTCTAAAAGCATGTATATAATTGCTGGGTTTAGTACTTTTTTTTCCTAAGACTACGGTTCACAAGTAAGAGTTTTCAATTACCTAGTATTCTAATGCAACATTTGCATGATTATAATACTAAGCTGTCAAAGATGAATATAATTGCACTTGAGTAACTTGGATCTGCTATAGGCAGGAAAAAAAAAAAAAGAAGGAGCACCTTTAATTAAAAATTATGATCTTCAAATGAATTCAATATTGTTGCATATGGTCTACCAAAATTTATGGAGATTTGAAAGATGAGTTCTATTAAAAAAGAGATGGAAAATAACAAAAATCTATGTATTTATGCTACTATATTTTTTGTTTCAATTCTATCTTCTGTTCAATGCTAATTGAAAAATGATATATCTTACCCATTCACGTTTTTATCATATCAGGTTTTCTGATAACATGTAACCATGTAGGCAGGCATAACATCAAAACCAGGAATGGTGTAAGTAGTCTGTGTTCAAAGACTTGTCTGGAACGTCTCCAACTGTGGATCTCTCTGCTGAACAATAGTGCACTGAGTGCACTGTTGTAGTTTAGCCCTGACCAGGACCTAATACGCAGTCTCTCTCTCACTCCCCCCACCCTCTGAGAGAACGGGGGGAGATGATATAAGAAAAACAGCTGGTTTGAGATAAGGTTTGAGATAAGGACAGGGAGAAATCCTTAAAGTTACCGTCACCGGCAAAACCAGACTTGACTTGGGGAAAACTAGCAGGATAATGAGACAGAGAAACAAGATAAACCTCATCCCCATCCCTCCCTCTTCTCGAGCTTAACATTATCTCTACTGCCTTCCCCTCCCAAGTGGCACAGGGGGGAAGAGGGAATGGGGGTTGTGGCCAGTTCATCACGTGTTGTTTTATGCCACTGCTTCAGGGTCAGGGGAAGAACTCCTCACATTCCTCCCCTGCTCCATTGTGGGGTCCCACCCATGTGCCACAGTCATTCGTGAAACTGCTCTGGAGTGGGTCATCTGTTCCACGGAGTGCAGTCTCTCCAGAACGGCTGCCCCAGCGGGCCCTCCACAGGCCTCAGCCGCATTCAGGCATCCACCTCCCCTGGTGAGGGGTCCTTCACCAGCTCCAGGTGGATCTCTGCTCCTCTGTGGGCCTCCATGGGCTACAGGAGGACAATGTGCTCCACCATGGTCGTCACCACAGGCTGCAGGGGAATCTTGGCCAGGAGCCGCATTAGTCCTCCCCCTCCTTCTTCACTGACCTTGGCATCTGCATATGTTTCTCTCACAAGAAAAGTTCTTCACAACAGGCTGGCAGATGCCTCTCTTCACATCATCCATCTCATCTCTCCACCTCTTGCAGCCGGGCTGGGCCAAGGGGCCCAGTTGTCCGCCTGGCGAGAGGCCAGAGGGTGAGGCCTGCAAGGCCCACGAGGTTCACGCCTCCCCCTCTGCGCCTCTGCCCAGACTCAGTTTCTTCACATCTTCTCTTCTCTCTTTTTTTTTTTGTTTTCCCCTTGTTAAATATGTTATTGCAGAGGCGTTATCACAGAACATTCTGCTCCCAATCAGCTCGGCCTTGGCCATCAGCGGGTCCGCCCTAGGCCCGGCCAAGTCCACTGAACAAAGGGGAGCGACTTCCAGCAGTTTCCTACAGAAGCTGCCACCTTAGGCCCCCCGTCACTAAACAAAACCACAACATGTACAAAGATGCAAATTTGAATTCTGTTTCCAACACAACCTCCAAGTTTCACACATGATTTAAGCCTTGAGTTTTGTTAACACCTCTGCCTAAGGACTTTTGTATTCACTGGTTTTCCTTGCTGGAACAGGGCCCTAAATACCATCTTATGAGATGTTCTTTATGATATTTAAAGGTACAGTTGTTTTCTCTTTTTGAATCAGTTCAATTACAATCGCTGCATGGTAATCGTTAAAGAGGAAAAATAAGAGAACGAGTACAATTTGGAAGTGATTAGGCCACTTTCCTGCTTCACAAGATATTGTAGATTGTGATATCACACTTTCGTAGAAAACTGAGCAACTTTGGCCAGAACTGTGTGCATGCTGTGACCCCACAGCCTTAGTCTGATGACTAATGAGTTCCCAGTGATCTGGAAGATAATCAACCCACATTTCTTCAAAAAGAGGTGGGGGCAAAATAAAATAAATGGATGTGTACCACCTGCTGGGGAAATGCACTGGAGGTGAAGAATCCAAGACGTTGTCTACCTTCTGGGAACCTGCAAGGTCAATCTCTACCTTTACATGGACTGCTCAGCACCTCTATGTCTAGCAGGACTTGAGTGTCTGGAGTATTTTATTCGTCAAACTGAGAAATAATACAGTCTTCTAACACTCACTGGAAACTGGAATAAAAAACTTAGAGAAATATTTGATTCAGGTCGTGGATCGTTTGGGAATACAAATATTTTTCTTATTTTAGTTCTGCTGTTTCTTAGGATTGTGAGCAGAAAGGATTGTAGCAGAGGCTTTTGGTGCTGTTGTTAATTCCTGTTTTGCCTGTTGTTGTGTGTTGAAAACCTAATGGTGACCAGAAATATATATCTGATCTTTAACATGTACACTTGCCATACCTCACAAAATCATACCAATCATGTAAAATACATAATTTTAGCCTCAATTCTCAAAACATTTCATAATAGAGTCACTGATCCAAACAGAGTATGTCTACTCTGAACACAAAGTCTTTTTAGGTTAACAATTACAATTAAAAAAAGTATTTTTAGAGTTTAAACAGAACCTAATCTGAAGATTAATGAACTAGTAAATACTATTCAGTTCAAATACAATCAAGGATACAGCTTTCCTGCTTATAAAGTTTCTGAATGTATGCAGTATGCTGGGGTGTATCAATATGTATGAAATGTGTCTTGTACATTAATAATGCATTTTCTGTTTATTCAGACATTGAGGACCAAGAGTCCAACAACAGCTACAAATACCTGAAATTCAAACTGACTGCAGTCACTAATGCGTTTTTTTTTTCATAAACCTAAGAACCCTTAAAAGGTGTTACATCTTGACATAGCAATTTCCTTCTGTCTTTTCTTCTGCCTAGCTTTGTATATCAGTACACTTGATGTTTCATCAATATGGTTGCAAAACATGAAATTATATTATTAAGTAACAGAGAAAGAGATGAAAATGAAACTTGAAAGCATTTGGAGTACTTTACTGTTTTCACCTACTGAACAGGTTACAGAGTTTTGGATTTGCTGTATTTCATTTTTTAGAACAAGGAAAAATTGGGGATAAATGCAAAATTCTACATTCTGGAATCATCAAAGTGAAACTCTAAAATACAAATGAATAAAAAAATATTTGCACCATTGTAATACATGTAATGAATATTCAAAGATAGCTCTTTGAGTATGGATTTTTTAACATGGGGTTGCTTTTAAGGATATGCTGCTATTTGCAGTTCTTGAAATCTGCAGATTAATATTTCTTGCCTCGTTGAGCCAGTACTCAAAAATATAAGCTAATGGGAACATAAGCTTTTAGATTTATATTTAATTGTGATTAATAGAAGTTATTACACACACACAAGAGAATCAATTTGTGAATTCTTAATGCATCATATCCATTTAATCCTAATTCTTTTTTTTTTTTTTTTTTTCTCCAAGGAGAAAATATGTTAAAGGCTACTTGGGGAAAATTCAGAAGATTTAAGCCTATTTACAAAGTAGATAAAATGTCATTTACCTTCAGAAGAAGTTGAGATGCATTGTTATGGAGCTAGATCAAGCATATTGGTAAGCTGTGTTCATAGGATTTTTGTCATTGAAACATCCAAATACCCTGACTACTTTCCTGTTCACCTGGAGAAAGGGGATCTGCCCTGCACCACACAGAGGCAGGTCCTCATGAGCATCCTGCCCGGCTCAGTGAAGCTACCAGTGGGCTGAAGACCTAGACCTATTTTGGCATAGGACATGTTCAGATAGGACTATTCAAGTGGGATGGGGCAAAGCCCAAGCTTGGGGAGTAGCAGGGGCAGTTGGTCCCAAAGGACTTGGCAACTGAGGGTTACAGGGTCTTTCTTTGTTCTTATTGTTCCTTTGATCTTACCCTTCCTCTATAAGCATCATCTGCTTGCCTCTGCCAAGGACATTAGGAAAGATAGGATTTTGACTTCCTATAGCTAATTTTCCAGCTATAGTGTAGGTCTCTTCCATATATATTTTCATGAATATAAAATTAAAACACTCCAAAAAAAAAAAAATTCTGGCTGCGCAAATATCTAGTTTAGTTACACTGACAGCAAGAAAAAATAAACATATGATACACAATATTACAGTCTCTTTAAAATTATAAAGTTTGTTTGCATTCACAATTTGTTCCTGTGATCTGGCATCAGACATCTAAAAAGTCTAGAACTGGGTCTGATAAATGAATATATCAGTATGTGGTTTGCTGCTTTTCCCCATATGAGAGATATAGTTCAGCTGTTTAATTTTTAACATTAATGAGACAATTTCTGGATGACACAGGAAATGGGGATTATTTGCGTTTTTATCTACTTGACAAGTTGCAGTCTTTGTCCTCTTCAAATAAGTTTCTGTATTTTATAAATTTTATTTAAAAAATTTGAATGGAAATCCAATTGTATGGATATCCAGATGCTAGGGTAAACTGTGAACTGTAAAGTAGTATTTTAAAGTGAGTTAATTAGTAGCTTCAATGAAAGTTGTTTTTAATGTGAAAGTGAAAAAGTGAATGTGGAAAAAAAATTTCTTTCTTTGTAAGTATACTGTAGTTTCTTATGTCACTTCTCAAGACAATAATATTTTGACACTTCCACAATAAAGAAATTGCATCTACTATTATTCTTTAAAGATACATTTTTTTTTAAGTTACTTATGTCTCTTCTTTTTAAGTATAAATTAATTAGATATTTACTTAAGAAATCTAAACAAATACAAGCTGCTGTGATATGTGGGTTTTTAGAGGCTGGTTTCATTAGGTGGTCTGTATTGCAGTGTATCTTATTTGTAATGTAGTATTATATTTTTCCTGTGTCATTTTGTAATAGGTAAATTTTTTCTTCAGATCCTCAAACATAAGGTTAAACTCTAGCTTCAGTCACACAGAGCCAGTAATAGTGTAAGTAGTGATAATTATGTTACAAAAAATGGTCATCAAATGTAAATGAAGACACTTTGCTAATAACTGTATTTAAAATCTGACTCTGTGTCAGTGGAATACCGTAGTGTTTCAGTTCAATGTGAAATATAGGCTAAATGTCTTTAGCTCCATATTTTTAATTACATTACTTAGTCAAATGCAGCTAAAATGCCAAGGATGTATCACATGTTCAGGGATATAAATTATGAAGGTTTATTTTAAAAAATACAGAAAAAAATCTCAAAATATGTCATGTTGGTTGTTTTTTAGAAATTCTGTTTAAAAATACTAATTTCTAAGATCAATACTAGCTTTTATTTTTTAATCTTGCTTTAATAGTTTTCCGCTAAAACAGAGGAGAAAGAATTAATTTGTTTCAAATTATTTTGAAGCAGTATCAGCTATTTTAAATGTAAGTTAGATCTTTTTCAAATAACTGTTTTTGACAAAGGGAAGGACATACTTCTAGTGAGAAAAGGAAATCTGAAAAATGTATAAGAAGAGAAATACCTTCCCCAATACACACATTGTATCTCAGATACACGTTATATACTGTGTATCTCAGATATTGTCTGGATTATCAATTGTAACAGAAGTAAATGAGTTGAAAATTTCAAAGTTTCATGACTGAGTGGCAAAAAAAATCAAAAGATTTTGTAGCTGGTTAATTCATAAGGCTTTATTATTTCTGATTGAAATTGTCTAAAGAGCATTATACTCTCTTCCCTTCATTAGTTGGTCTTAAATTTGACATGAGTGCTATGTATTTACAGTGTGATTTCTCCCTATTTGTAATTTGCTCATATGACTCCAATTAAATTCCTGAAGTGAGTCCAGATCTACTGGAAATGAGTCTATTTATAAGAAAATAAGTTTAGCCTTCAAAGTCTGTGCTGTAGGATGAAACTGTAAAATTACTTTCATAGAGTCATTAGCAATAATATTTCCAATAATCTGTTGTGAAGTGATATTTATTTGGCCAACAATATACTAAATAAAGCAATGTAAACAGATTAATAAAAGAACTGACTGTAAAATAATATATGGAAATGCACTGAAGTTTCATTTGACAGTCAGTTTTTAACTCCTGACTTTAGATAGAAGCTATAATTTTTTTTTCACAATTTTTTCCAAGACAAAGTCTTTTATTGTTTTTTTTTCTCCCACTGGGAGCACCAAGAACTTAATTAATACTTTTGGAGTACTTGTGTATTGAGATTCACCCACATTTCCGTTATGAAGACAATATAAGTGTTATTTTTACAATGTACCAGATAGCCTATTCAAGTACAATATTCAGTATAATTTATGAAGGTAATATAATAAGAATATTATAAAAAGGATTTTGTTTTCACCAAAGAAAAGTATGGAAGACTGAATTTTAACTTAATTCATTCTTTTTCTGTTTATGTAAAGAGAAAACCTAAATAATCCTTCAGACTTTGGAAGTTTAACAATACGAGTAACAATTTCCTGGTCATTTGCTCTGGGTTTTGCCCTATCCCAGAATAGCTAGACTTAATTTTTAATGAGTGGCTAGCAGATAAATGTGCCACCAGTGTATTTTTGTCTGTATGATATCTATTCAAGATAGATATCTGCAGTATTGCTGAATTTGCTGCCAGACAGTAAGCCATCCAGTGTCTGATTCATGAATTTTTTAGCTAATCTCACATTGCTTGGAAAATATGCAGAGATAGATCACCTCGATATCTCTGTGACTGACATAGTAACCTGTGTTTAAATCTTTATAACATTAATTGACTATGATGGAGGCAGTTATGCACAATTGTGCTTTGTCTGATTTGGCTTATAAACTTACATTTGTCCTTCCACAACCTCTTTGATGACTATGCCTTGCCAATTACACATCACTTTCTGCAGTTTCACTGTTGTTTGCTTGTGTGTATAAATAACAGGAGAAACAACAGACATTCAGCTCAAAATAGATGACTTCACTGTCAGAAAGTTTATTTGAAATGTAGGGATGAATTTCAAGTGACTTCTGAAAAAAAAAAAAAAGCGTTTGGATCATCATCTCTCACAATCAAAATGCAAGACCTTAGTACTGGGATAAGAAGAAATCTTTCTCTGGTTTTCATGGAAAAATGAGAAAGATTTTGGATATGTAGTCATAGGGAACATGGAAGATATCATGTCATAACTCCTGCCAGATGTAAAATAAGGAGTAAAATTCTACTTTTAAACCACCTAATTGCCACTAAATTCTTTATTGCTTATAAGAGTTCCTTATTGCTCTGGGGAATACCTGTATAATTTCATTACTTCCTTTTCAGACTATATAACTTCTTCTATTTTTTTAAGTATCACCAATGAGATATGGTAGGCCAGGACTGGCAAACAGTTTGCTACTGAGTCCCGATTACATCTCATTTTGAAGAAGAAAGTGTTCAGTATCAGGGTTGTGAGTGCACCCATATGTCTTAACTGCCCTTGACCTTTCGGTTCTGAACAAGTCTTTCTCAGAGGAATTATATTTTTTTACTCTCTGAATTATTAAACTGCTGACTCTGTTGTTTCAGCGATCGTGACGTTTTACCTTCTCTGAAAAATGTTTAAATGTGAGAAAAATAATTCTTCACAAAGATTTTTTGCTTGTCACATTTTTTTTGACATTTATAACAGAAAAAACAATCTGTTAAAAGTTGATGTAGAAAAAATTATTTAAGATATTTAAAACACAACTATTTAAAAGATTAACTTATTCTGAGACCACAGCTGGCATTCTAAGAAAAGCTGAGACTGCAATGATGTTTTAAAAACAGTTTTCAGAAAGCACCAAAATGAGGCAGATGCGGCATTATTTTATGATATAGATAAATAGAATAGAGTAAAGAAAGTCTATGTTGCTTATATTTACCATACCATAGCCATCTATTTTATTACTGGAAAGGATTACTGTAAAGACATAATATACCATTTGGAAGGGAATTTTGCATCTAGAAGAAATAATTATGTCAAACAAATACTGCGTTTGAAGGCACAAGCAGTTAACTGATACAGTCTGCATTCACTTGTACTAAACAAATGTTCTCATACTGTTAATGCTGCACCAAGTTATGATACGTCATAGTGAACACTTACACACTTCTTAGCACTCTTAGAGCAGACATTGTCACAAACATGCTGCATCCTTGAAGCTTTTCTGAATACAAAACCAAAAAAAACCCCCAAACTCTACCCTGTCATACAAGTACACAAGCCTTGTTCTATACATCCTAGTCCTTGCTCTGGGCAACATATTTTTCAAAATTAGTAAGAGTCAATGTCCAACTGAATAATCTCTCTGCAATTTTCAGTCTATAATTGACTATTCAGTTTCACTTAGATGCTGCATAAAATTCATGCAACAGCTAACCTCACTTCTCAACAGAAGTAAAAAAAAAATGTTTTATTTAAGAAAAAATAATCTTTTGTCAAAGCTCAATATACATATTCACACGAATAACTGAATGTTAGCGGTAGGTTTGGAACTGGACCACTAGAATAGGACTTAGAGGGGTATCGTTAGGTCTGCCATCTAACATTGTAATTACAAATGTGAATATGGCAATTGTACATTCTAACATTATTAGACATCAGATATGAAATTACTTACTCTTCCATCATCTGGAGAAAGATTGTTTCAGGGTACCACAAGAGAGTAACTTTACTGGAAAAAAAAAATGGCATCCATCTTTAAAGATAATTCAAATAACTAATCAAAAACTGCAATAAATTATATATTAAAATTATGGTTAAGCCATTGTTAAAGCAAAATTTTTTAGAGGAACTTAAGTTTTGGACAAAAAATAGAATTGTTACATGTCAATTTTATTCCTCTGCCATACTGAAAAATCCATGTGTGGTATAATTTATAGAGATAAGTATAAGCCTGAACATTTTTGGTTTGTTGGGGTTTTTTTTTTGGTTTGGTTTTTGTTTTCTTTTACCTGCAGATAATTTTTTTTTTCCTATAGAATATAGTATTTGTCTCTGCTGTATGAAAACACAGCAGCACTGCCTCTTCTTGAAATGGATGGCTGGCTGCAGTTATTACTGCACATTAGCAGAAGGTTATGACACAGGTATTGCTCAAATACAGTAACAGTAAAAAGAGGAGATAAGTTTTCAGTTTCAAATACCTTTCTCAAGATGTTGTTGCTGTAAAAGACAGAACTCGGAACAGAGGGAAAACAGACTTAAATATTTGGATTTAGAGGCAACAACTGCCACTCTGTTGCCTAGAGTTCAGTAAATCATTCTAGTGCTGAATATGAAGGGGATATGCAAAATTTGGTATGAGAATAATCCAATAGAAGTTTTTTTGTTTGTTTGTTTGGTTTTTTTTTGTTTTGCTTGTTGTGTTCTTTTGTTGTTGTTGTTGTTGTTTTTTGTTTGTTTGTTTGTTTGGTTGGTTTGGTTTTTTTTGGTTTTTTCCTGCCAGGAAAATAAGTCCTATGAATATATGGGCAATTATATTTTTAAAAATCCAAAATCTTTTTATTCAATTGAACTTGTTTTCTCTGGATAAATATTAATAGTAATCTTTAAGAGTTCTTCCATTCTAAATCATTCTATGATTTTATGATTCTATGATTATTGATTTGGGATATGAAACTTAAATAGAGTTATGAACATTTCTAATAATCTGAGTTTTTATATCTATTGCTAAAGCTTAATGGGATATAAGAGATGGACAAGTCCTGAGCTGAGTCTTCCATGCAGAAGTAAATTTTATTTCCAGCTTAAAAACAAGAACTTGCTCCACTCCAATTTGCTTATGTTGACAAGTAATCTTAGATACTTTTTATGACACTTGACCCTACAAACAACTGGGAAAAAGCATTTTGTCAGTAATCTACAGATAATTATAAAGAATGTTGGTTTTAGCCAATAATCTACATACGTTATTGAAATTGCAGGTATTTATTGTGTCTCGTAACTGGAAGACATTTTAGGTTTTTTTGTGGATAGGGATATCTTTCTTTATTTCAGCATTTTGTTTAAAATCCTTAAATATCATTAACTTCACATTTCAAAATAAATCAACATGAGTAGGAAATTATTACAGGAAATAATTTTGACATTTCAAGTAATTTCACTGAAAAATCTCCTATCCAAATTTGTATTTTTCTACCATAAATTTTAGTTATGGTGAAGTAAAATAATACTTTGAAAAAGGTTTAAGCCTCTTCTTTCTGATCAGTTCTAATCAACACAGAAATACTTACTGTAATTGCTGAGATGCGAGAAGAAGCTGGGAAGAGAAGTGTATTCTTATTTAGTTATTTAATGGCAGCAGCACAGCTGTGGTGTGAGGGTTGTTTCAGTTACTGCTGAGCAGTGCTGACACAGAGTCAAGGCCTTTTCTGCCTCTCACTCCACCCCACCAATGAGTAGGCTCAGGATATACAAGAAGCTGGGAAGGACAGAGATGGGACAGCTGACCCCAGCTGACCAAGGGGATGTCCCACACCGTATGACATCATGCTCAGCAGATAAAGCTGGGGCAAGAAGGAAGAGGACAATGCTCAGAGTGATGCTGTTTGTCTTCGCATGTAACCATTACATGTGATGGAACCCTGCTTTCCCCAAGATGGCTGAACACTCGCCTGTCAATGGAAAGTAGTGAAGGATTCCTCGTTTTGCTTTGTTTGCGTGTACAGCTTTTGCTTTACCTATTAAGCTATCCTTACCTCATTCCATGAGTTTTCTCACTTTTACTCTTCCTATTCTCTCCCCATCCCACCAGGGTGAAAAGAGCACACAACTATGCAGTGCTTAGTTGCCAGTGCTTAGTTAAACCACAACACATCACTTCTGCATTTTTTTTTTCCCTTACAGAATTCTTGGAATCCCCTGTAGTGTTTGAAATATTTCTGGAAATAAAAAAAATCCTTAAAATTAAATTCTGTTGGTACTTGAGTGTTACGGATGTTATTCATTATTTTCTCCCTAATCCTAAGAGTAGATGGAAGCTTTGTTCACAAATACTAAATTTGTTGTTGTTACCAACATCCATACGTGACAATGAGGTATGGCTGATAGTATGAGATATCTCTGTATAAAAATATAACCCACAAATTCTCAAGCATGATATGCAGAAGTTTTCATTCTATAAAATCCCAGCAGAGGGCCACAGCTTACCCAAAGGCCTACCACTTGATCCTGTTAGCTACACTGAGTTAGACAGGGGAATCGCCTCTTCTGCAGTCTTTAGTAGTGTTAAAACAGATATTTGCCACATCACTTTCTTTTAAATGACTATATCTGAATGAGAAATCCTCAATACATTAAGACTGGAAAAGGGGGAAAAAAAGAAGTCCAAGAAGGCCAGGCCACTCAATGACCTAACCATATGCAAACAGCTTTTGTTTGGTGAAAGAAATCGATGCAGCCTGCTTTCCAAGCCATAGAAAGCCACCTGACATCTTCAAGTGTACTGCTTGAGAAGGGGGATAAAGAATAAGTATTGAAGCCAATGTTTTCAGCAGTATTTATTGAGTAAATGTTTATAATACCTTTTTTCTTCTTTTGTTTCTTCTTTTTTTTTTATTTTTTTCAAAAAGGAAAAATGCCTCAGTTTAATCAGAGAATATTATCTGGAGAATGTAATGTGTTTTCCTGCTGTTACAATATTCCAGTACTTGTCAATTCTGCATAGAAGCTTCTATGCTGTTTTCTGCAATTGCAATTGTGAAATAATAAGCAGATGTTTTCTGTGTGGAGTCTCTTTAAGTAAATTGTTTTAAATGTCAAACCATGTTGTTTTATATTTGCATGCCCACATTTTTTACCCATACAGCCAAATTAAAATGTGAATTCAAAGCCTGAGAGTTAATCAAACAAACTTGATAAAGAAATTCATTTGCACGATAATGTCTTCATTAATTGAGAATAGTAAATGTAATATATTAACCATTTCGTCAAGGTTAATTAAAACAGGTTAATTGATTGTAAGGCTATTTACTCTGAATGCAGGGTCTCTACTATGATTCACTTCAAAAATCCAACAATCAGCTTGACTTCCACCAGTAGAAATTCTCCTTTCTGTCTTTGCTTCTGCTTTACCTATTTGTAAACATCAAATTTCCTAATTTTACTTAGTGCCCCATTTCCATTCCTGTAGATTCTTTACTGTCATCAATTTCAACTCTCAGACAGTTAAATTATTCCTCTGTTTCTGTCTCTAAGGAGCTTATTACTGATTTTTCTAAAAAGAAAATTTGACAAAATGTAATATTAAGTCTTTTCCCATCAATATCCTCTGCCACCTCCTCATGCCTTCCTTTTTTTCAGCTGTTATTGCACTTCTCTTATCTTTCAACACCAATGAAGTATTTGTAATTTATGCTTTTTTTAATCTTTTCACTTACACCAACTCTTTTCTGAATCATTTTTATCAGTGATTTGGATGAAGTATTATGAAGCTACATCCTTTCTATTTCTAAGTACAGAGGCAAAAAAAAGTAACTTCTGTACATTTCTATAGGCGTATACACCTATGGAAGTCTGACTTGTAAACAGAACAGAAACAGAATAGCTTTATGCTCCTTGTCTCCAAGATGGTCCATAAGTCTGTTTGATATAACATGCCCTCTCTTTAGCTCCATAACATTTTTTGTCATTGCTAGGTAACTAACAACATAATTTGACAGTCTAATAATATGTGTACATATTCTATGTATTTGTTTCATGGACTGTCTTACAGCAGACCACTTTTTAAATTTTCTGAAATACTACAAAGCCTTGGAGTTGTAAGAGCATCCACACAAGATGGAGCCTAGAGCTGAGTAGTTCTCTTGTGTATTTTACTGCTGAGCAATGTCCTGCACATCCATCACTGTTTAACGAGGCAGGTTGCTGAAATTCTTATTCACAGTTGCCTCAGGAATTGATTGCAGCTTTCTTAAGAAAGTTATTTTTTCCATTAATATTATTCCTACAGTTCAGCTGCTCTTTTTCTGATTCCTGTGTCTTTACATGTTTAAGGAAGAAATATGTGACTCCATTTTGACCACTCTTAATCAGCTTTTCGTAACAACGGACTCATTAGCAAGATACACTTTTAGTTTAGTTTAAGTTTCATTTTGATTTTCATAGAATCATAGAATCACAGAATGGTTAGAGTTGGAAGGGACCTTCAAAGGTCATCTAGTCCAACCCCCCTGCAAGAAGCAGGGACCTCCCTGACTAGATCAGGTTGCTCAGAGCCCCATCCAGCCTGGCCTTGAACGTTTCCAGGGATGGGGCATCCACCACCTCTCTGGGCAACCTGTTCCAGTGCTCCACAACCCTCATTGTGAAAAACTTTTTCCTAA
>WHYT01017962.1:289517-316479 GCA_009806455.1 Tetrax tetrax
ATTTCTCAAATATGATGGCCAGTGGCTTGGCGACTTCATCCGCCAGTTCCCTCAGGACGCGCGGATGCATCTCGTCGGGCCCCATGGACTTGTGCACCTTCAAGTTCTTTAAATGATCTCGAACCTGCTCTTCGAGCACCGTGGGCGGTTCTTCATCCTTGCAGTCCCTGCCTGTGCCTTCCACAGCTTGGGTGGTGGGACAAGAGCCCTTATCAGTGAAGACTGAGGCAAAAAAGTCATTGAGTACCTCAGCCTTCTCCACATCCCGGGTAACCACGACACCCGTTACATTCCGGAGGGGGTCTACATTCTCCCTGGATTTTCTTTTGTCCCCTACATACCTGTAAAAGCTTTTCTTGTCACTTTTGATATTCCTGGCCAGATTCAATTCCGTCAGGGCTTTAGCCTTCCTCACCCTACCCCTGGCCTCTTGCACAGCCACTCGGTAGTCCTCCCAGGCTACCTGTCCCCGCTTCCACCCTCTATATGCTTCCTTCTTTACTTTTAGTTGGTCCAGGAGCTCCTTGCTCATCCATGCTGGCCTCCTGGCCTTTTTGCCCAACTTCTTCTTCATTGGGATGCACGTCTTCTGAGCTTGGAGGAGGTGCTCCTTAAATAAGGACCAACTTTCCTGGGCCCCTCTTCCCTCCAGGGCCGCCTCCCATGGCACTTTGCCCATGAGGTCCCTGAAGAGACTGAAGTCTGCCCTCCTGAAATCTAGGGCAGAGAGCTTGCTGTGCAGTTTCCTCGCCGCCCCGTGGATCTTGAACTCCACCGCGTCATGGTCACTGCAGCCAAGGCTGTCTGTCAGTTTCACGTCCCCCATTTTCTACCCACTTATCCCTCTAAATCCTCATGAAACCTCTTTGCTGACTGCTTTCACCAAGAATAGTTTCTTGAATCTTCTTCCTTTATAAAACATAGGTCTTTTGGCATAAGTAAAGAACTTTCTACAATTATATCACCGTTTTCTAAAAATATCCTTCCATCACATTGTAATCTTGAAAATCCATACTCATCAAACACAAGAAACTGCAGTGAATATGAGAAAAAATAGTTGTAGACTGAGGAAACAAGTTACTTTGAAATATTTTTGTACTCTCCATTTTAAACAAAGATTTCTCTATGACTAGTTGGTCCACAGAATTTTACCTTGTCACTCTTAAATTCTTTATCTGGTGTGTGAAATACCATTCAGGCATTCGGGATAAATATCTCTTTCGTACATTTCCAGCCAACTCCTTATCCACCGAGTGGTCCATCCATCGAACCCATGCCTCTCTAGTTTAGAGAGAAGGATGTCGTGCAGGACAGTGCTGAAAGCTTTGCACAAGTCCAGGTAGATGATATCAGTTGCCCGTCCCTTGTCCACCGATGCTGTTACCCCGTCATAGAAGGCCACCAAATTGGTCAGGCACGATCTGCCCTTGGTGAAGCCATGTTGGCTGTCACCAACCACCTCCTTGCTCTCCATGTGCCTTAGCATTGTTTCCAGGAGAATCTGCTCCATGACCTTGCCTGGCATGGAGGTGAGGCTGACCGGCCTGTAGTTGCCCGGGTCTTCCCTGCTCCCCTTTTTGAAAATGGGGGTTATGTTCCCTCTCTTCCAGTCATCAGGGACCTCACCAGACCACCACCATTTCTCAAATATGATGGCCAGTGGCTTGGTAACTTCATCCGCCAGTTCCCTCAGGACGCGCGGATGGATATCTCTGATCCCTCCTTAAATCCAGCCTCACAAGCACGATGCTCACACACTTTTCACACTGCTGTGAAGGGAAATTCCTCTTAATCTTGTATTTAGTATGAAAATTTGTCCCAGTTTGAACCTAAGCTACTGTAATTTGGTAGCTTTTTCCTCACTCACTCTGCTAACTATAAAAAAGACAACTCTTTGGCAAACATATTTGCTTCATGAGACAGTTTGAAATAACAGGGCTTAAAATTAAATTTTCTTCTGTGCCTTGATCTTCTCCACTGTGTCACTGTGTTTTGGTGCACTAACTTCAAGCAGTTTTCTGAGCTGCAAAACCATAATACCTTGTGCCAACATCTCTAGGAAACTCCTTTCAGTTCCTTTTTAGGCTTGATTGTAGAGCTGTGCCTTGTTTTTAGCACCAGCTTTTCTTCTCTGAGTGTTACATACATGAAGATCAGACCCAAAGGAAAAAAAACCCACAGTAATGGCTGTTATGGCTATGCCTCTGTAAGCAAAAAAAAAAGAAGTAACTTGTTTTCACAAGGAAGAAAAACTGTTTTCTTATTTGAGGTACCTTGATTCGATTGATTTGAGGTACCTTGATGCAACTGGAAAACAACCTCTGTCTGTCTTAAAACAGACTATTCATGTCAGAACTGTTGTCTCTGGATAGCACAGATTCTAAAATGTAAGTTTACATTGTTTTTGCTTCGCTTTCCTCTGTGTAATTTGTTCACTCTTAGTCAGAAAATTCAGTGGCTCTGCTGAAGTGAAAAGGTCATGTTGTTTATAAAGTCAAGACTTCAGGAGGTCCTCAGATGTTAACTTATCTCTGACTTGGAAGCCTCTGAGTGTTCTTGTATCGCTTATGAAATCACATACATACTGTTTCACGCTGATAAATTTTTTTCCTCCCAGACTTGATCATATTTCTCATTTGTTTCATATTCACATCAACTGGGCTTTTATGAATCTATCTTAAATGATTTTCAAGAAGATTTATACTGCTCATTTGTATTTCCATATCACTGCTGATGCAACATAATTTGGCAGAGGTAAACAGAAAAAGTACATAATAGATTGTTCCTAATTATTACAGACAAATGAAGTGTGTTAAAAAAAAAACATAGAATAAATGAAAATGGTGAAAGGGAACTGGTAGAATTAATTTAATCCTACTTATATTTTTTTCTCAACAATAATACTAATCTTCCATTAGGAAAGATGTAGGTGTGAGTAAATGTATACACACTACTTCTTCTATTAGCCTTTTCATTATTTCAGCAGAAAGTTGTCCCATTGCAACATCATGAACATTTTTAGCTCTGTCTTTTCCTCACCTTTTAAGGATAACGTGT
Source organism: Tetrax tetrax (assembly GCA_009806455.1). Classification (NCBI taxonomy): domain Eukaryota; kingdom Metazoa; phylum Chordata; class Aves; order Otidiformes; family Otididae; genus Tetrax; species Tetrax tetrax. Next base: position 292,575 of record WHYT01017962.1, read on the forward strand.
AGGGTAAAAAGTAAACAATTTAGCAGCTCCGTAATATTCTATGGGTTCCTAAACCTTTTAAAATTACTCTCAAATCAAGGACTATTGCAATATTAGATATCATAGGCTCATGTCCAATTTCTAGTTGTGTACGATACGCTCTAGGACTTTGAATCCGATTAGCATAATCAGAGAGAGAAAATGTATTATTTTAATGTGTTTTAAGATTAGAGCTGTCTGGAGAACCAGGCATGCTCTACTGGTGAAGAAAAGGTGGCCAGGAAAAAGTACTCTTAGAGCTCTAATGGTGTCTAAAGAAAAGGTGTTAACAGGCCCTTCTGAAACACATGATTCACAATGAGGTAACAAGTTTAATGAAGAGAAGAAAAACTTCACACCATCAGTCAAATCAATGACCTCTCGTTCAGAGTCTTATTCAGATCTTTGCTATGTGGTACAGCTCCATAAAACAGGGATAAAAAAAAAAAGAAGTTTTAACTATTCGTATTAAGATCACTTCAGATGTATGCATACGTTTAATGAATGTAAAAAGGCCTTCGCATACAAAATGCTCCAGTGATTCAATTGCTTATGAAAAGTGTGAAATACACTTGGAACAAATACAGGTTATGCTCATTCCTAATTATCAAGTTTCTTCATGTTATTAAAATAAATACGTTCATGTCTATCACAAAAATACTGCTTTTTGGTCAGTTACGTATGTGAAACAGAACAATAAATGTGAAGAATAGAAAAGTTGCATATTTTCATATTACTTTAAAATAAACCTTGAAGTTTTTGTAGTGACATGACAGACAGACTATATATTTTACCTAAGGGCTTATCTGATATATACTGGTATTTTCTCCTTTCAGATGAATAATGCTACTAGGTCACTGCAGAACCAGGTGTTAACAACCTAAAATAGAAGTACAGTTAGAGAAGAGCTGATGTGAAAGTCTGAAAATGAAAAGGTTACTGTTTCCGATGAAATAATGTTTTAGCTTGCTTACTTTGAAATTTTCTACTTAATTAGACCAGAGGTGGAGGACTCCAACAGCTAGTTTCACCTTTCATGCATTAAAATATTCCTGTACCAGGTTTGGAGTTGTCAACTTTTTATAGTGTAAGTCCTAATAATATTTTTCATGATTATGAAAAAAGTAGCCAGAGAACAAGCATTTTCTTTTAGACCATACAGAGCAAACACAACATGTCCTATCCTATAAACGTGCACCTATACAAATATACATATACAGCAACAACACCCCAGATGTTCTACTCTGTTACCTTGAAGTACTGAGGGAGCTGGCTTGAGGCTGCTTTTGATTTGGAGAGTCTCTTCAGGCCCTGACTTAGATGTAAGAAGGAGCCTCGGGGAGGAGAGTGAGTCTCTGCAAGTATTTAAATAGCAGAAATTATAATCCTGAATAAGAACAGGATAGCTCAAAGTGACTGGTATGGACTGGTAAATATTTTTGTGGGTTAAGTCCCTTTCAAAAGGGACTTTATGGGAGTTTCTTAGGCAAGTATTAAAATCCTAATTACCTATTTATCTAATTATTTAATTATCTACTATCTAATTATTACATGAGAGCCTCATTAATAATATAGCTACATTTATTGTAAGCAGATTTCTTAGTATCTTCCTCAGTTTCCCTTCTGTGGTGCTCATCCTGCTAGCATTCCTCTGGGCCCTAAGGTCAACGGTTTCAGCATTCCTCAGGAGGTCTGGGGGTGGAGAAGTCATGATGTGTTACCAGGGTCTGTTATCGGGAAGAGTGTGATGTTTGCGTGTGTGTGTGTGTGTGTATGTGTGCATGCATGTGCATGTGTGTGTACATGTGTATGTATGTGTGTTCTCAGCTAAAATTTGAAATTGGCTAAGTATTTTTGCCAAATCTCAGTGACTATAAAGAGCTTTCTGTTATGTAGTACTTACCAAGGTTTGCCTCATGTGACATCCACAGACCTCAAGGTAAACCAAATTCAGTGACAAATAATTTTCTTGTAATCTAGTGACAACACATTCTAAAGCAGCTCAGGCCACGGCAGGTCTTGGGACTCTGCACTAGGTCTTCTGTAATGGTATAAAATCTTAATGCAATCTAAATAAATTATTTTGCTTATTTGAATGACAATCTCCAATGCTTCCATTGACTAAATGACGGAAATGTATTAATTCTTTAAAAGATGTCAGTTCGTCAGGTACTCTGCAGTTTAAAACCTGTGTGTTTATGGTTCTGTGATGTTCTATGTGAATATGCAATAATTTATTCAAAGGTCTTTAGAATGTCTATGGGACATTCTGAGTCTGTCTATGTGACAGAACTGAGTATTTTCCTGAGATACTTCCTTTCCCTCTGCTCATCTTTGGAAGTGGAATACAGTACTGTTTGAGTTCCTATTACTTGTTAACTTCTTCATGCTCTTCTCTTCCTTGTTAAGTAATTAAAATTACTGAAAAATGAAGGGTAATTCTGATTTGCAGGTTTTGGTTTTACTTCCCTTAACTGAGTTTTGTGTACATTTTGCATCTTACTGTGAATGCTATTGATCTGATCAAATTCAGTGTTGCCATTTGAAAGGAATGTGCATTTGGTAATAAAGGTGATGGCTACCCTCTTTTTTTCCCTATTCTCACACTTCTGAGATTCTTTTCTTTAAGCTGATGAAATCCATGGTGCGGCGTATATGAAGCTGTTTCTGTTCTACAGACAAATCAGCTAGCTTGCTGAAAAGAAGTACCAGGAAAAATCGACTTTAAAGGTGAATAATATGCCTATAATATATCATATCACGAGTCTCAATGAATATGAACAATACTGTTTTGATACTGGCACAGTTCCAGTCTTGGTCATACATCCTGGATGCTCCATTGTGTCCCTGCCATCACCCTCCTCAGCAAAACTAGGAAAGTGTTCATACTCTGAAAGGGCTGCTGGCAGACCGTGCTTGACCTCTCCAGTAGATACTAGATGAGAAAACAATTACTAGAAGCATCAATGGAGACCTGTAGAGTCAGACAGGAGGTTGTGCTTGAGAAGAAGTGATTTGCTAGAGGAGATAAGAGTGAAAGAAGGAATTTCAGCCTGTGTTGTAGGACAAAGATTCACTGTGGAAAGCCCCAGGACCTGACAGAGTAAGCGACCTGTTTTCCAAAAGATAAAGTTCAATATGATATTTATTTTCATATGACCATTTCTCAAGTGATAACTGACTTAAGATTTAATTTTTTTAATAACTTCTGATCTAGTTGCTGTAATTTAGAACTTCAAGGGGTGATGGTGATACCTTGGAGGTCTGAGCCCTTTGTTTTTGTACACCAAATGAGAGTAAGTGTTCTGCTACTGTGTAAGAGTTTGGACATGGTTCTTGCACCTCAAATTAGTGATTCATTGTAAGATTGGGTTCAATTTTGAACTACTGTGCTGGAAGGACTCTGTGGGATCCTCTGAGCTGCTAATGATAAACAGGATAGAATCATAGAATGCTTAGGGTTGGAACGGAAAGGGAACTTCAAAGGTCATCTAGTGCAACCCCCCTGCAAGAAGCAGGGGCATCTCCAACCAGATCAGGTTGCTCAGAGTCTCGTCCAACCTGGTCTTGAATGTTTCCAGGGATGGGGCATCCACCGCCTCTCTGGGCAACCTGTGCCAGTGTTCTACCACTTTCATTGTAAAAAAATTTTTTCATAATATGTAGTTTAAATCTACCTTTCTCTGTTTTGAAACCATTACCTCTTATTCTGTCAAAGAGGCCCTACTGAATAGTTTTACCTCGTCTTTCCTGTAGGCCCCCTTGAGGTACTGGAAAGCCTCTATGAGGTCTCCCCGGAGCCTCCTCTTCTCCAGACTGAACAGCCCCAACTCTCTCAGCCTGTCCTCATAGGAGAGGTGCTCCAGCCCTCTGATCATCTTCATGGCCTCCTCTGGACCCTCTCCAACTGGTCCATGTCCTTCTTATGTTGGGGCTTCAGAGCTGGATGCAGTACCCCAGGTCAGGTCTCACTAGGGCAGAGTAGAGGGGAAGAGGGGAAGATATATGCTTTGTGCTTCTTTTCTCTACACTGTTGCCTTGAAAGAAAGCTACATTACATCAGACTCGGGTACTATAGTTGATAGTACCTTAATTACTAGCCCCTCCATCCTAAAAAGAAAATTATTTCAGAAGATGTAGTAGGTATTTGTATTGCAATCAGTCAAGGCTTTCCAGATAGGGGAATGTTTGCTGGGCCTTTTTATGTACTTCAGAAGCTAGAGTACACATTTTTGGAGGATCTGGGTGTGAACATTTGTGGGCAGTGCTTATGACTCTGGTACCAAATACTTGTAGCAAAACAAAGCATAATCAATGTCTTTTCTCCTTCTGTTTCCTCTCTCCAAATACTCAATCTTCAGCATTCCAGTTTTCACTGTTTTAACAGAAGTTGCTGAAATGAATAAAAGTTTTTATTATGATGTTTCTCAAACATTTGTGACACCATTTCTGACTAATTATAAATGCTGTAAGCCAAGACTTGAAGGAAGAATAAAAATCAAACTGATGTATACTTGAAACAGTTTTCTTATGTTGGGCTTGAACCAAAGAAGTGCTGTTTTCCTAAGAAACACTCACAATGTTTAACTAAAATTTATCTGAACACAGTAGTACACATCTTGGCGTGAGAAATCTCACTGCTATGTTAAGCCTTATATTAGTAACTTTGGCACATTTAATAAATTCCTCCCATAAATAAGGAACAAAGTTGTTGTTCTGGAGATGGCTCCAAATTACCCCTGCCAGGCTGTGACACCACAGTATTAAGGAGACTGGTCTTTGGCACAAAATAAACTGAAAAAAGAAATGCTAAGCTAGAGAAAGTTTATTATATTGATGCAATGTGAGAGAACCATAAAGCAAATATTAATTCCTGCTTTATTGATCTTTTAAGGAACTTATCTGGGATCCACCAAACTCAGATCAGTATGATAGCTCAGACTTGAATCTAGCACTAAAAGTTTTTTAAAAACCTGTGAAATTCCTTGATAAATCTCCTCTTTCTTGAAATGTTAACCTTGACTCACTTTTGAAGTGAGTATGAAACCCTTGCCATGTTGTCTGGTTGAAAGGAGAAATGTAGATTTGAAAGAAGGGCAGAAAGTGTTGAAATGGGTAATATATGTGCCCACCGTATAGGAAGAGCCATTTTCACAGTGAGACATAAAATCTGTAGAATCCTGCCAATTGGTTTTGGCTTTGCATTTTATGGGAACAGATTTAAGTAGCTCATTTCTCTCCTTAAGGTCTCTCTTAATTTGTTGCTGGAACACTGCCAGTAAGTTCTTTTATCCTGTTTTAGTCTTACTTTTTCTAACTCTCGTTGTACAGCGAGATGGGTTGGGAGTTTCTTTTTCAGCCTTTGCAGAAGTGAAAACTCTGTCGAGTGAATTGTAGCTCTGCCACAGGCACCAAAAGGTCTTTGAAAGTTTGACCCTTAGGCACAGTCCCATAATTTACTTTAGGATTCTGATAACAGAATGAAGTTACCTCAAAACATAATTTTTTTCCTTTAAATATATATGGACTAAAGAGTCTTCTGGAACATGAAAACAATAGTGAAGTTTCTTGAACGATATTTTTTTAGGCTGTTAAACAAGGATAAATCCTGTAAAAACTTGAATGGTCTTAAGAGATATCCTTCAAGGAAGCAATTAAATAATGGTTCTAGACAAAGTGTCTCTGGGTGAATGGCAAGAGATTTGCTTTCATGTATAAAAATGAAAAATATTGATTCTCTAGTCCTAAGATAAAGGTCAGATACTGACCCCTTCTAGTTTGGTGTAGCCTCTCTCTTTGTAACTTTTATATTCTGTCAGCAACTGCTTATAAAAACAGACTAGACTGAGTTGTAATACTCAATAGAAGGATGTCATTACTGTTTGTGGGGCTAGGGCAATTTGCTCTTCAGTGTCCCGTATTTCAAATAGTCTAAACTATTTTAATGGATTGTTTTCTCTTTGCTGAGAAGTTAAGTCATATAATCATCATAGAATCATAGAATGGTTTGGGTTGGAAGAGACCTTAATGATCATCTAGTTCCAACCCCCCTGTTATGGGCAGGGACACTTTCCATTACACCAGGTTGCTCAAAGCCTCATCCAACCTGGCCTTGAACACTCCAACGGAAGGGGCACCCATGACTTCTCTGGACAACCTGTTCCAGTGCCTCTCCACCCTGATAGTGAAGAATTTCTTCCTTATATCCAATCTAAATCTACTCTCTTTCAATTTAAAGCCATTACCCCTTGTTCTATTGCCACATGCCCTTGCAAAAAGTCCCTCTCCAGCTTTCTTGTAGACAGTCTCCCACCTTGGAATTTGTATTTTGACTATAAACATTGTCAGGATAGTTTATGTTGTTATTAATTTTGTTTGGAGTTGATTCTAGGGCAAAAAAAAAGGTGACAATACTCATCAATGTAGATTGAGAGCAGCCCTGAGAAGAAGGACTTGGGAGTGCTGGTGGACAAGAAGCTCAACCTGAGCCAACAATGCGTGTTTGCAGCCCAGAAAGCCAACTGCATCCTGGGCTGCATCAAAAGGAGCACAGCCGGCAGGTCGAGGGAGGTGATTCTGCCTCTCTACTCCACTCTGGTGAGACCCCACCTGGAGTACTGTGTCCATCTCTGGAGCTCCCAGCATAAGAAGAATGTGGACCTGTTGGACCAAGTCCAGAGGAGGCCACAAAGATGATCAGAGAGCTGTGGCACCTTTCCTATGAGGACAGGCTAGGAGAGCTGGGGGTGTTCAGCCTGGAGAAGAGAAGGCTCTGGGGAGACCTCATAGAGGCTCTCCAGTACCTCAAAGGGACCTACAGGAAAGATGGGGAGAGACTCTTCAGTAGGGTCTCTTGTGACAGGACTAGGGATAATGGTTTTAAAATAGAGGGAGGTAGATTCAGACTGGAGATAAGAAAGAATTTTTTTACAATTAAGGTCTTGAGACACTGGAACAGGTTTCCCAGAGAGGTGGTGGATGCCCCATCCCTGGAAGCATTCAAGGCCAGGTTGGACGAGGCTCTGAGCAACCTGATCTGGTTGGAGATGTCCCTGCTCCTTGCAGGGGGTAGACGACCTTTAAAGGTGCCTTCAACCGCAACCATTCTATGATTCTATGATTCTGTGTACATGTACCAAGTGGCCCTAATGCTGAAACATTGCTTGGAACTTTAGACAAATATATTGTTAATCCTCCAGTCCGACATTTCTGCATGTGATCCTGACTCTAAAGTGGTTGCATGAAACACTGTTCCTCCTGATGCTGTGCGTGGTTGCACTAATACTTCCTTATGAATTACAAGTGGTGCATTGCCTTTGCCAAGAGTGCTTATCTAGCAACAGCTGTAGCATGTTAAGAGAGTTAACATTATTTAATTTACTATTTATAATCTATGTGTCATTCTTTGACTGAATCAGGCTCTTCAGCTTTTCTTTTTCACCATTACTTTTTAACGGTATTTTTTTGTTCCAGGAAAATCTTCTAGATACTAATTCCATTGCTATGTCTCACTTCTGCTATAGGCTAGAAAATCTGGAATCCAGACACAGAAAGAAACATATTTCTGTGTTCCCTGTCTGTTTCTGCTGTATGGCTTGACAAGAATGAACTCTCCTTGCACATCACCCTGTGTTCGGCTTGAGCCATAGAGGCTAATGCATCATTGGCCATTACTGTTAGGCCAAGATGTATGCAAGTTATAGCTAGTCTTTCAGAGCTTTGTCTCTGGCATTTGAAAACATTTTTCACCCACCTATTACTCCATGATGTTGAGTAAATCCTGGTTTTCAATACCTACTCACTCCTATACTGGCTATGTGTACCCACTGATGTGGAAGCTGGCAATGCTGGTGATGAAGTTAGCCTTGGAATCAATTAATCTGAGCCTTCAACTCAGATCTTTGAGTACAAAGTTATCTGGCTTTATTGACCAAACAACTTCTCCTCCAGTTCCAGCTTATATTGCCTTATGTAGCTGCCAGAAGGCAACTTCACCTGGAAGTTTTCTGGCTAAAGATGTCCAGACTCCTGGGACTGTGGGATAATGGTGACCTGTTCCTATTTGATCTAAGTGTGTGATTCATAAAGCATAGGTTTAACTCTGTTCTAAGTAGTTTAGGGAACAAGCTTCTACCAATAACAAAGTTGTCAATTATTTTTTTATGAAAGTAAGTTACACAGAACATCTTAGTAGCTATGTGTTTCAGAAATATTACTAAATTTGCTCTAATACACTATGAAAAATGTGGTTCATGATTTTTAGGTTATTTTTGTACTTGTCCTATTTATTTTAAGTTTCCATTAGTTAGGTAACAGCAATTTTTTTTTCTGAAAAAAATGGACCAATAGGATTAAAAAGTGACAAATGTGGCTGGATATAGTGTTATGAGTACCGTGTTCCCATTGATTGATTGGACATCAGTATTTTCAGATTTTTGTGCAGTTATTACTTAGGAAACCCAGACTTAGATCAGATTAGAAACTTAGCTAATCAGTATTTTTCTAACCTTTATTCTTGCATAACTACACCTCTGGTTTTTGCATTCCTTTGGAAAACTATTTGAACTAAAGATTCAGTTTCCTTGTTTCAATTTTGATATTTATAAAATGCATGCAAATTATTGCATAATTTTGCTGTTAGGAAACTTCTCCCATGAAGATTTAACACCTACTTGGTAAGAAGTGCTGAAAAAGAGCACGATGTTTTTCTACTGAAATACAGAGCAACCAGGTTTAACACTTTACATTACTGACTCAAGCACCGCAGCTTCTTGAGGCATACAGAAGAACAGCACACGTGTTTCTTATTGTTTGCGTGTGAGTTACTAAGGCTAAGTCTGTTTTCCCTGACTGAAGGTAGCTCAAGTAGAGAGCTGAACCCAGGGCACTACACAACTTCTGTTGAGGAACACCAACTGTAACTTGCAGTTTCACTGATGAAATGTCATTTGACTGCATAGAGATTAAATTTTGAACTTTAATTTGGGAGAAAGTTTATTTTTCAACAGAGGGCTGTGTTACCTAGATGGTTGTCCCAGAAATAACCTGAGTTGCTGCAAAGGAGAATTTTGTTTCATTTGAAGCCAGAAGGCAACTGCAGGCTTTGCTTTTAGTCTAATCTTCCAAACAAATATGAAAGCTGGTCAGTTATGCAGTGAGATAAAGAAAAAGATACAGGTGCACATTTTCTTTTCCCTGAGTCTCTAGCTTGCACATGCAACCCAGAATTGTCCCATTTATCTCATTTTTTTTTCTGTTAATCATGTCAACTCTGCCCCTCAGTTTCGTGACTGGCAAATCTTTTGTGACACCTAGGATTAAAGTTCCTCTCTTTTTCTAACTTCTATGATTTTTGCATTTTGTAGCTCTTCTTCAAAGGTTAGTTTCTTTATATTTTTAGCGAAATATATGGAAAAGGGGTTTGTGGTTAGGTCTAGTAAAGGTCTTAAGTTGATAATGTAAGCCACAGGCAAATTTGAAATACTTTAACTGAAAATCACAGAAGCTTCTATGTATCTGCCACCTCTTTTGTCAATCTTCTGGCTAATTCGTGACCACCTTGTGTTTTCTACCTGTGGTCTACAAGCCTTGCCCCAGCTCCTCAGCCTTTGGAGTGCAAGGTAGGGAAGGATAAAGGAGATTTTAATCCTGTCTCTCCTACCCCTAGGCAAAAACTGTGCTGATGAAACAACTTTTCTTTCCTCTGACAAAACTGGGCCACTGTGTATAAAGCTGTAGCTTTTTTTTTTTTTTTTTCCATATACCACGAACATTTTATGTGACTCCAGTCAAGTATTTAAGGCTTGGCAGGTAAGAAAAGATTTAGAGGAGTCTTTTATTCCTGTGACTATGTGTGCTTTCTCCAGTGGTATGTGGATAAAAAAGAAAGCTGGTAACATGGGGAGCAGGGAGCCTGACCCAAGCCCACATCTTCCAACTTGAGTGTTTTTAACCAGTTAGTTATTTTCCTCTTGGCTACATAGTAGTCAAGGTCCACGAGAAACTTACTGACTGCAGCTCAGTGAGAATACTCTTCTAAAAGTGCAGTAGGAAGCTTTCAATGCCCACAGGTTAACACAGGCTCTCTGCCGGGTCTCTAGCTCCCTTGAAGAAAGGTCTGACAAAAAGACTTTAACAAAAGCAATAAAAAAAAAAAAATAATATTTTTTCCTTAGACTTGAAACTACTTGAGTACTGCTGTGCAAGACCAAGGCCCTCATTTTGGATGTTATTGGGTCTGCTACAGATCATGGAACGCACCTCTAAAGTAACAGTTACAGTCATTCAAACCCTGGGTTTCCTAGGCTTACGTTATTTCTAAATATTGTCAGATTTCCCTGATTACACATCTTTTCCAGAAGGTTTATGTTTCCTACGGAAATCTTACAAGATTAATTTGGACTACAGATAATGTCACACTCCTCCGCATATTAAAAGTTCAGCTATCTGAACATTTTTTAGACACTGAAAAAATGTTCCACCATTTTTTCCTGTTTTCTGTGATGTTTAGACTTTTCCAGTCTTCTACAAATCTAACTGCAGAAGAAACAGATGAAGCACTAAAAATGAGGCTTAAAACTCTCTGTGGAACTGAAATGGGGTGAGCATAGTGCAGCACTCATGATCCTCTTTTAATATTCCTATAGATACCTGTTACCATCAGTATAGAAGATACATCTCACATCATTAATTCCATTCTGAAACTCCATTAAAATCCATATGAGATAATTCCATACTGGCTCAACCAAGTCCAAAAGTGCCAACTCATTAAAATTTTTATTATTTCTAGGCAGATTGAGGACACTGTTGTGATTAAGATTTCTTTAGTGATAAAATTCCTTGTAACAAATAGAAATTAAAATCCATCTCTCGCAAGAGTAAAACATTAAAAATAGAGAGCTATAGTACAAGGCTCCAAGAATTAAGTAAAACCCAGAAAGTTAAAAATGGAGAGCTGTACTATCTGAATATCTATATCTTTTTTTTTTTTTTGATAGGTGCTGACTTAACTGATGTCTTAAAGCACATGTTGAAATTGGAGTTATTTTCATAGTGCTGTTGACTTTATATGTGTTTGCAAACACATAATGCACTTTACTGTGACTCTGAGAGTACTATAAGAAACCATATTAGCCTCTGCAGCATCAATATCTTTCCACTTGCCTAATGCAAGCTATAAAAAGAAAAGGAATTCAGACCATGTGACTGATATTTTGCTATACCCCAACATCTGTAGCCTTAAACAACCTAACTTATATGTGTATATGTATATACATGTATAAAAATGTAAGTTCAGATTACACTCTACTGGTGTTACCTATACAGCCTACCTGTGTTTCCTTAACCATGTTAAATGATTATATAAACCAATGCTTTCTATTATTTAATAGGAGATACTCACACTTACTGTTTCTAAAGAAAGTAAGCTGCAAGTTTTATTCCAACTTACAATGTGGCTTGGAGAAAGGATTTTGAGAGCTTGGGTCAAGTAAGTTTGAGGGTTGTAATGGAACAGTTTTATGGCAGCAATGATAGTGTGTCAGAGACAGAGTAGTACTGCTGCATTTTGAAAAGGAAATGTAAAATATTGCTGCACTGGTAGTACAGAACCAACTTAGCACGTTAATTTTAATGATGTCAGGTTTACTGCACTGGACTATTACAAGAAACTGTTATCTGATGACTTATCATTCAACTTTCGTTAGTTAATGTCTGATATTTCCAAACTGTATCCATGTGAAAAAGGGAATGGCTTGCTGTATTTAAAACAGTGCATGAGCTCCTGGAATGACTTTTGTGAAATGTTCTCCATAGCTGATCTAATTAACTACCAAGGCCAGAGTTTATTACTGTTAATTACATCACTACTGCTCATGAAAGATACCTGTGGGTAATTCCATCATGGTTTCAAGTAGTAGCAGGCTCCTTGAAGATCAATATTCTGTTTATATGTCTGATTTTCTGCTGCTGGGTATGCATGATTAATTAACCTTTGTATCACGTAATTTAATTTAATGGATTTAAAGCAGGACAACTTTGGGTCATGGGGAACAGATAGCAGTTTCACAGTTCAGAGGATGTCATTAATGGAATTCAATTAATACATTAAAATCGGTAAGTGATAGTGAGGAGTCTGCCCTGGCTGAGTAACTAGCCCACTCTTAAAACTTGAAAGATGGGACTTCTAAATGTGCTAATTGATAATTTCTCTCAATTGATAACTGAGAGGAATCACAAATATGTATCTATACACAACGGTTCAGGGTGTATCAAACACACCTGAGACATCTCACCCCCTGCCTCAAAAAGGGGAAACATCACTGCATCTACAGGTAACCATGCAGACTTTTATTAGAATTAACTTCTTTGCATAAAGTAATTCTGCTAAACGAGCAAGTGCTAGTATAGGTTTTGGTGCTTTTTTTCATGTATTAATGTTGGAGAATCTATTTTACTTCCACAGCAAAGGTGTTGAAGCAGTTCTGTACTATAAATACAACTGCATATAGCTTACAGTAAGTGCTTAGCTGCATAACACTTGCTGTGTGGTTAATTAATGCCTGGGGCTGCAGCCATCCAGAAGTACCAGTATGTTTCAGGTGAATGTGCTTCAAGAAATTTCTGACAGTTAGGAGCGATAAACTGAAAGAGTCTAAGCAAACTCAACTGCTTATAATTCTCTTTGGAAAAGAGAGGAACTGGAAGACTCCAGTTCCACAAAGGAAGGAGTTGGCTAAGGAAAGGGATGGTTTTATAGATCTGTGAAAACATTGCATGTTATGAAGACAAAATTTACACAAGGATGAAGGTATAAAAAACATAAACATTTTTCTCCCTAGAAAGAATAATTCACTTCTGCTATTGTATTTCTTTGAAACTTTCTCAGGCAGAGCTACAGCTACATATTTAGATATACTGTATTATTGCCATAAAGATATTTTAGGGAGCATTTTTTCCAAAACCTAAATACAGAAATAATTCAGTGTGAACTTCTTTAACAGCTACTGATCAATCAGAAGATTGGTATCACTTGTTGTTCTGTACAAAATTATCACCATAAAAAACATGAAAAGGGTTTTCTTTTTTTTTTCTCCTCATTGAGCTGAGCTGAGTGAAGCAAATGGCATTTTGTTCAGACACTTAGTGCAAAGAACAACCTTTTGGTGTACTCTAATCTGCTGACAAGATCTGAGTATACTCAAATTTATTTTGAGTATTGTCTGTTGAGTATAGTCAGATATGAGCACCTTCAAATCTACTGACAAGAATACTACTGAAGAGTACACAGTTCAGAATATTTTGGAATTTATTTTTTAGTTTAAATTGTTTAAGTTGAATTCTCTTCCCCCCACACTGTTACCATCCTCTCATTTTAGGGTAAAAGATGAAAATTGTTCTCGAAGTTGTAGGTTAATACTTTTGATACATAATATTTCACTGCACTTTGCATAGTCTTATGACCAGACTAACTTCAGGAATGAGAAAACCAGTGATGGTGGTGATTGTGGGTTTTCTTGCACACATTAGCTGCCTTCTCATGATCTTCCAAAGATAATAACTATTCTGCGTTTTACTTTGCTTCATAATTTTACAGTACAATGTATTTTAAATGTGATGTTTCACGAAGAAAAATAATTAAGGTGAGAAATCTAAGAAAAATCACCGCTGACAGAATTTCTAAACAGAGTAGACTTATTCCATGTCAATTCAGAGGTGTGTGTGATCCTTAGCTGGAAGGATGAGTTTGTAGCTGAACCTGTATTGGAAATAAATTTAGATTCCTCTACTTTTGTAAAACTTAAATTATTTTAACCTTTTTGGGATGCATATGTTGGTCAGCTTAATAGAACATCTTCAAAAGATGTTTGGATTATGGGACTGACAAGCTGAAAAACATGAGAAGGTTGACAGAAAAATTAAAATCCAAAAGGGAAGGATGGTTAGATTATTGAAAACTCCAAAAAGCTCACTCAGATCAGCATGAATTAAGATCTTTTGAGCACTCTGAATCAATGTCATAATAGCTGTTAAGAAAAACATAAAATTAAAATGTTTAAAAATGGTAAGTCCTCTGAAGTCAGCTAAAATCAACTCATGCCATCAACATCAACTTAAAAATAGGAAAGGAAGGAGATAGGAGAGGGAGCAGCAAAACTACTGCTTCAAAGTTCTGTTCTGAGTTAATAAAAGCACTATCGGGATCAACTCGATATCAGCTTATTTAGGATGCTTTCACACAATGAAATTCCACGCTCCAAGAAACATTGGAGACTGTAGTGTAGCAGATGGCATGGCACTGTCCACTGTCTGTCGGGATCTCTTCAGCTATGCTATGTGGGGTCTTTCGACTACTTCAAACTCCTGCTAAAGAAGCCATGTAATAACAGACAGCTTTATCTTGGCTCAATTGAGAGAACAACAGTTAAAAGAAACCACTTTAACTTCTTTTTAAAACAACTTGCAGCGATGCTGCTAAGTGGCCTATTCATAGCCAAACTTGACACTGATTAAACAATGAAATCCACTGCCAATGTCAACGGAAAATTCCCTGTCCATACTACTTAACTGAAAGCCTCACATTTAACTCAATCGTCATCAGAAAGAGACAAGAAAGTGTGTGGATTGCCTCCAAGGAAATAAATCAGCAATTCATCTAATCTCATCTTATGGATGTCACGTACATGCTGGTGGAGTGATGATGGCTGCAGGCTGTGGTCAAATTTTGGTCTTTATTGTAATCCACAGAAGCTACTTTCTGCCTCAGTAGACAACTGTTTAATGAAATCACTAAAACAAAATGTAGGAAGAAAGATGACTATGTGGTTAAGGCCAACAGTAGCAGTCAGAAGATCTGTGGTCTACTGATGCCACTTCTGCAGTTTTCTAGTCCTCCTAGAAAACTCCTAGTCCTTTCAGGAAGTAGGCTAAAATGAGAAAGATTAAACATTACTTGACTCGGGTTTGCCACAAAGTGAATTTAATCTGGGGAGTGCAGTGGTACTTTTCAACTATTGGTTGTCATCAGAATATATTTTAAAAATATAGATTTAATAAAGCTACTAAAGTATTGAGTATTCCTGTACTTTCTATTTAACTTTGTAAAAGAATTTAAGTTAAATATTTCTAATATGAAGCTAAAGGCAGTATTGTTTGAAATACTATTCTTCTGAAATTGTAATGCTCAAGCACATCTGATGTGGGTGGTGAAGCACTGGCAGGTCAGGTGTATTGTCCCAGAGAGGTGGTGGATGCCCCATCCCTGGAAACATTCCAGGCCAGGTTGGCCGGAGCTCTGAGCAACCTGATCTGGTTGGAGATGTCCCTGGTCCTGGTAGGGGGTTGGACTGGGTGGCCCTTAAGTGTCCCTTCCAACCTGAACCATTCTGTGATTCTATGATCTGTGACAAATTGTTAATGATGATAAAAACCTCTTCTGTAACTGAAACTCATCACTGCAACTCAGTGAAGCAAATATTGTCCCTAAGTTGCAGATAGAAGGCTGGAAATTGAGGCATGGGAAAGAGACTAATTTAGTCTGGTGCCTGTGATATTAAACTCATTTGGAACTTATCTGCCCAATTCTGCTGCTGCTCTGTGACTAGGTCTAAATAAATCATATCACTTACTTCAGCTATTACTAACTATAAAACTAATTAGAAAATGATTTGGTACATTGCATGTATAATAGTTTAACACAGTTGCAGGATGGTTTTAAAATTGCTTTGTTTTATTCTAATGTTAGGTTTCTGGAATATCTGAGTTTTATAATTATATGCCTCGCTTTACCCTGAAGGAAGACGAAGATTGCCCCACCTTCCAAATAGTTTAATAAAAAAAAAAGAAAAAAGAAAAAAAAAGAAAAGGTTTTAATTCAATATCATCGTGTATGGATTAACTTTTCAAATAAATGTATGACTCTCTAATATGGGGGCCTCTGTGATGACAAAGGCACACAAAACCACCAGGAGCAGCCCAAGATTTCAATGCATGCTGAGTGCATGCTACTGTTTTCTTTGGGGTTTTTTTCAGTGTTGTGTATCTTTGTTTTCATGTGGTTTTGGTCAGTTTTATGCATCTCCCTGAACCTCAAAAATGAATTGTGAGGTGGTAAAATGTCTGGAATTGAGTGCAAAAGGGGAGGTACTAAAAGATACATATAAGAAGTACATAGCAAAAGCCAACCAACCAAAAGCCCGACTGTTTGGTGCTTGGAAGAAATATGATGTGAGGGAGAAAATTTCTTAAATAAAAACAACCAGAACAAGCTTTTCTATATTAATGGAATCATTCAGTGAACCCTAAGGAGGATGCTTTCAAGAAATACTGTATTTACCTGAAAGTACGGTGAGGGTTATTCCTTGTCTTAAATAGTTTAACTTAAAAAATCCCAAGATTATCTGAAATTGAGGGTTATCCTCCTTTTAAGCTGGTGTGTTACAACTGGATCTTAACTAAAACATACTTGGAAAAATACCATGTGTGGTTTAGAGTTTTTTCTTGGCATGGGGATGCACAGCAATGAGACATACTGGAACAGAGCATTCTGTTGACAAACAAATGCAGTGCTTTACTGTGTTCCTGTCTAATTAATTAGGAAACAGTTCAAATACATTTGTTAAAGAACTCATTTGGAAAATTGTGACCCTTTTTTGTGCTTGTAATTACTATCGTATCAAAATCTTGAAGTGAGCAACTGCTGTTACCTTACAGGAAAATAAAAAAATACAGCCTCCCTTACACATCCTAACAAGGAACCGTTCCTTCCTCACTGAGATTTATGGAGACTGAAAATGTCCAACAGAGGAAATCTTTTTCTTTTGGAGATGTTATTCAGAGCTTTTTGTAAGAAATGTTCACAATTTGGAAATTGAATTGCCTTTCCTAAAACATGATCCTAAAAGAGTTGCATTCCAGAAATTGTGTTCAAAATCTAACGACATCTGCTTATCTCATGCAGTACCACTAAACGCATGATATTGAAATCTGTAGCAAAACCAAATTTACTTGCATTAATTCACTTGCACACATTTACTTGATTGGTTAGTGAAATATATCCTGGTTAAACAGAGTACATGCCTCAGCCAACTGCTGCTTTCATGTCCCCCTACACTATTTGTGTGTAAGAGTTTGCGTCATGTACTTGGAGAAGTACTGTGAATCTTTAGAGCCTTTTTTTTTTCCTGTTATACGTATAGTCAGTATGATATTTTAAAGATGGTATTATAACATGCCTTGTATATACCCAAGCATAGATACAGGTTGGGCAGAGAATGGATCAGGAGCGGCACCCAGGAGAAGGACTTGGGTGTGCTGGCGGATAAGAAGCTCAGCATAAGCCAGCAATGTGCGCTTGCAGCCCAGAAGGCCAACCGCATCCTGGGCTGCATCAAGAGGAGCGTGGCCAGCAGGTTGAGGGAGGTGATTCTTCCCCTCTCCTCTCATGAGACCCCACCTGCAGTACTGTGTCCAGCTTGGGAGCCCCCAGCATCAGAAAGTCATGGACCTGTTGGACTGAGTTCAGGAGAGGCCACAAAGATGGTCAGAGGGCTGGAGCAGGTCTCCTGTGAGGACAGGCTGAGAGAGTTGGGGCTCTTCAGCCTGGAGAAGACAAGGATCTGGGGAGACCTTAGAGTGCCTTCCAGCACCTAAAGGAAGCCTACAGGAAAAACAGGGAGAAACCCTTTAGAAGGGCCTGTTGTGATAGGATGAGGGGTAATGGTTTCGAAATAGAGGCAAGTAGATTCAGACTAGACATAAGGAAAAAGTTTTTTTTCAATAAGAGTGGTGGAACACTGGCCTAGGTTGCCCAGAGAGGTGGTGGATGCCCCATCCCTGGAAACATTCCAGGCCAGGTTGGCTGGGGCTCTGAGCAACAAGATTTGGTTGGAGATGTCCCTGTTCCTTGCAGGAGAGTTGTACTAGTTGGCTTTTAAAGGTCCTTTCCAACCCAAACTATTCTATAATTCTATTATTCTGTTTCACACTGTTACTTACTAATACTTACACAACTGTTTTACAGGCTGAGCCAAGTAATGCTCTTCTCCAACAACAGAACATTCTGTTAGAGCAGAACATGGTGTCACTTTCAGCTGTCTAGAAGGTCTCCCACACAGCAGAATGGAGGTTGGTGTGCTGTATTAAAATGTGGTATTTCACTGTATTGCACCTTCAGTAGATTTTGTGTATGGAATATATTAGAAAATCCTCTATACGCAATATGATAAATAATACTAACTTGCAAAACTTACGGTGAATTGAGACTGGATCACAGTGCTGCTTCTACTCATGAATAAATGTTCATATTTTGTTGACTACTTTATACATATTTTAAACTATATCTCTACCTACAATTCTATTTCCATTGAAATGATATGGTACAGTGCTATTTGCAAATCAGATTCCATAGTTTATTAGCATAGGATAATTAATTATGGTTTTAAAACCTCTTAATGATCACCAACATGGTTAGTATTTTTTAAGATTTAAGGGCACTTCATATATTGTGTCAATACTTGTACCATCCTTGCAAGACACATGTATGTGGAAGTGGAAGGTAGTTAAAAGTTTTTAGGAAAAAAACTGAACTATCCATAAAAATAGAGTCTACTTTAAAATGAAATGAGCTCTACATTGGGCATAGAATGCCGTAATACACAAACGTCTGGAAATGCTTCCAGTGGTGATACAGATCAGTAATTCCACAAAGTATTAGTCTGTTCTTTGCTCTTTATAACTGAAACTGCCTTTTATTTCCACATATAAAGAAAATAGCACTTTATAGTCTATCTGGGGCTATATAGTCTAAATGCAGGCACATCTATTACACTATGAGTTGAATGCAGGAAGGCCCATTTGTGTGCATTTTTTTAAAGTAAGTTCATAATTTAAAAGAAAATTCACACATGTTAGTTGCAGTCGTGCACAGATAAGGTAATTTTTACCTATATTAGTGGTTTGGTATAGAGTACGGAATAATTCAGGGGAGAAAGCTTGATGGTTCATGTTTTTGTAATGTGAGATATGAATGGACTTCCATGTACCCTACAAACATTTTTTCTTCAAACATGTTATTCCATGTCCACTCAGTAGATATGATAGAGGTGAAGGCATAGCACAGCAATTGGAAGAATACTAACTTTTGGTCACCACATCAAAATTTCATCGGTGGTGATCCTATTTTTCCTGATTTCTTTTTTTATTCTTTTTATTTCAACCTTTACAAGAAAGTTTTAAAATTGCTACAGCTTGTAAGTAATCAACTTGTGTAATTTCCTTATCCCTATCTTTTTGATTACTTATTATGAACAGATTCTGTTTCAACTTGCCAATGTCTTAGCCATTAAATAAGAGTTTATCCCATGCTGTCTGACAGCACCTGACAGAGCAGGACCTCTAAGCATGTTGTGGTTGTAAGGTTTTGTAGGGATCAATAAGTTTCAGTGGGAGGCAGGTTTCAGTAATTAATTATGAAACAATTACCCAAACAGGTGGTGTCATATTTTTTACTAGTAGATCAAAATACTTTTGTTCGTGTGTAACTTACATTCCAAATGCCAAGTGTAGCTACTGAACACGCACTAACTCTGCAGGCCTACACTCCCGAGCTATGAAGACTTAGGTGAAAGGATATCTAGTTTGCAGTGTCGAACCCAATTATTTTCCTTCTTGTTCTTTCTCCAGCTGTTAGAACACTTTGCAGAGTTCAGGCATGACAGAGCCTTCAGACTCAGGAGTTTACTCTTACTAAAAATACAAGATGGGAGGGAGAAAGTACACTTTACTCTTAACATCAACCACTCAGAATATGTCATAAATAATTTGTCTTAAAACAAAGAGACAAGCATAATTTTAACTGATTTCTTACATGTCTAACCATTATGGTCAAAAAAAGAGTAAACATTAAGATCATCTAAACATGATGATCTAAATGTTTGAATTGTGTAAATAGATTATTCTGAATTAAAAGAGACTTTATTTTTCAATCAGTCCAAAGTAACTTCAAAAGGATAGCTCTTCTGGTGATCTGTACCAGAAAAAGGCTGCATCACTTTGTTTAGAAAGCATCTGAACACTTCAACTTTGAAATCCTTTCTTTAACTGTTTTTAAGTTGTTGCTACATAGTAAGATGGCCACATACTAAGGTGTAATATTTAATTTAATATTCTCTTGAAAACTTAAGACTGATACTGATGAGCTGGTAATAGCCAAGTAGCTCAGTTTATAAATAGAAAGAGTAAGAATATATAGGCACTGACATAACAGTGAAAGCATCAGGTCCCGAAAACATGAGTAGAAGACATTCCGAAATTATTGCAGATAATCTACCTTTTATCAGATTAAATACTGCAGAAAAAAAAAGTAATTTCATAAATACTGTCTGGAAAACTCTACAAAGAGCAAATGATAATGGGAGAAGGATGCCTGTACAGAAAATATACACAGTGGTTGCAGACAACAGATTAAATTAATATTTGTTCCATATGAAAAGGTGGAGAAAGATGTTTAACTCTGCCAAGAGTGCATAGACTTGGGGAGAATTCTGTGTTATAACAACAAATCCTTGGACTGAGAAGGATTCTTACATTGCGTCAGGGGTCATGCTGGCCATAAGAGTGTGATGAAACTATCCTGTATTTGTAACAGACAAGAAGCGTGAATGGGAGAGGAAGTAATCATTCAAATAAAAACACTAAAAAGTACAAACTATGTTAAAGGCCATTGTCACACCAAAGTTCATGTGACTCAGTTAAGTTAGTAAATTGCAGTGAATCAATAATGTAATACTGTGGCAATTAAGAAAAATTATAAGTAACTTTATGAGCAGAAGGCACAGAATTAACTAATTGTCTGTGCTGACGTTGCGTTAAGTTTGGTTCGTATGCATTTTTGTGCTGGAAATAGACTAAAATCTACCAGAAGAGTAAAATAGAGTAGCTATTCTTAGTTCATATTCTATATTTTTCCTTTTCTCTGAAGCACTGTAAATTTATTGCAAACCCATGTCTATAGGTCTATGTTAAGGAGTTAGGGAGCATAGCTTAGGGTAGGAAACTGATGATGCTATTTCTGTGAATGATAAATTCAAATATCTTATGAGTCCCACTAGCAAGTTCAGGGCTAAAATCGTGTCTATGATCTGACTTGCCTGCCAGTTGAATCACTGAGTGATCCTGATACATGACAGGGATACATGAGGAGGTCTCAAGGATTCTTCTGAACTGAACGGTTATTACAGTTTACTGAAATGGAGGGACCAGGTTAGTATCACATTTCCATGAAAAGAAAGAAGACTTCTCTTTGAACTTGGATGACCCTTTTTTTTCCCCTTTCCTGCGAAAATGTATCTGCTTTATTTCAAACAGTAGGCAAGCCACGTTTTTGCTCCAAGGTGAATTTTAAGGAAAAATCAATATCAGAATAATTAGGACAATTATAATCTGATAACCATCATTAAATACTTTAATGATAATAGCTAAGATAGCTTTAGGGTATAATTAAATAAGAAATGTTACAAAGCAAATGCAGGAAGTAAACAATCCTAAGAGCATTCTTTCCAATTGAACAGGACCGTTTCTATGATTGCATGCCTTTAAAATTTTCTAGCTTTGTTGCTTTCCTGAATAATTGCAACTTTCATTATTTTTACTTCAATTTATTAGCACTATTCTCCAACGGAATAAAGTAAAGAAGAACATAGATAAACTGAAATATACACTTATGTCTCTGACTCTAGTTGAAAGGAAGTGCCTAATCATGTACCAGAATTTTTTTTTTTCCCCAAATTGTCAAATGCTAAAGAGAATAATAGAATCATAGAATCATAGAATGGTTAGGGTTGGAAGGAACCTTCAAAGATTATCTAGTCCAACGCCCCTGTAAGGAGCAGGGACATCTCCAACCATATTAGGTTGCTCAAAGCCTCGTCCAACCTGGCCTTGAATGTTTTGAGGGATGAGGCATCCACCACCTCTCTGGGCAACCTGGGCCAGCGGTCTACCATCCTCAGTGTAAAAAGTTTTTTCTTAATATCTAACCTGAATCCACCTCCCTCTATTTTGAAACCATTTCCCCTAGTCCTGTCACAACAGCCCCTGCTAAAGAGTTTCTCCCCATCTGTCCTGTAGGCTCCCTTTAGGTACTAGAAGGCTGCTCTAAGGTCTCTCTGGAGCATCTCTTTTGATGCGGCCCAGGATGCTGTTGGCCTTCTGGGCCGCAAGTGTGCATTGCCGGCTCATGTTGAGCCTCTCATCCACCAGCACTCCCAAGTCCTTCTCCTCAGGGCTGCTCTCCATCCATTTCCCATCCAGCTTATATTTGTGCCTGGGATTGCCCCAACTCATGTGGAGGACCTTGCACTTGGCCTTGTTGAACATCATGAGGTTTTCACAGGCCTACCTCTCCAGCCTGTGAAGGTCCCTCTGGATGATGTTCCTTCCTTCCAGTGTGTTGACAGCACCACACAGTTTGGTGTTGTTGGCGGACTTGCAGAAGGTGCACTTGATCCCACTGTCTATGTCACCAACAAAGATGTTAAAGATTTGGCCTTGGTGAAACCATGTTGGTTGTCACCAATCATCTCCTTATTTTCCATGCGCCTTAGCATGGTTTCCAGGAGAATGTGCTCCATGACCTTGCCAGGCACAGAGGTGAAACTGACCGGCCTGTGGTTCCCCAGGTCTTCCTTATTACCCTTTTTAAATATGAGGGTTATGTTACCCCTCTTGCAGTCGTCAGGAACATCACCAGAGGTTCTTCTAGTAACGAGCAGTGTATCTTTCAAATTCAAAAGAACCTGAAACTCCAGTCCATTTGAAAGAGACATTACATGTACATGCTAATGCTAAAGTATCAGTTGACTACAATAGTTCTGGAAGTAATTTTGTATTTTGTTAACTCAAACATTTTTTCTTTAAGTATCCAAGATTAAATTATGCTAAAATGGATGTGACATCCGCACACTTTGACTATTAGTCATTTAATAAGTTTATGGTTATTAGGAAAAAAAGAGATAATACTTAATTACTTTTTCCCCATCCTTTTAGTAGTCTTCATGAAAATAAATTAGGTCTTTAAAGACTGTGTTATCAACAAACTCTGTGGCTCTCTGATTAAAAGCAGGGCATATAAAGTTCTAATTAAAAAAGCCAAACAGTGGAAGTCATAACAGGTTAAAAATCTGAAAGCTTTTCCTCAGTTTAAACTTTTTGTCAAGTTCCTTTAGGGTTGGAATTCTCAATTGTTCTTTCTTTAAGTGCCCTAATGTCTTTTAATGAGATTTCTAGATAGAGGCAGTAATACTTAAGACTGCCTGGGCACCTATTTTAAGTACATATTTATTTTACCGAATTATTTTATTGGCAGGATTTACATGTTAATGTCGGCAGCTGTTGTAAGAAAAATGACTTTTCACCATGAGGGCAGTGAAACATTGGAACGGATTGTCTGGATCTTGCGTCACCTCCATGTTTGGAGATTTCTGTGTCCCGACTTGGTAACAACCTGAGCAACCTGATCTCAGATCTGGTCTTGCTCTGAGCAGGTTCCTCCTGAGGTTCCTTCCAGCCTGAATTGTCCAATTTATAGGGTGTGATCTTGATACTGAAACAATGGCCTGAGTTCTGGCATCAGCAGATTTCCACCACAGATCAGCTGCTGCAGCCTTTCTGAAGACCTTGTCGGTCTGCCTGGGCTCTGCTGCTGGGTACTCCCAGAAATGCTCCTGAGGCAAGAGTGGTCTGTGCCATATGCTATCCCTAAAATGCAGCAGAGTTTTTTAGTCTAGCAATAACATATTTTCTGTGGAAAAACTCCATAAGTTATTAATTTTGGCAATGTTTCTGTATTGTCATAACATATTTCAAAAGTGCTTAGAGGAAGCATTGCTTA
>WHYT01017962.1:329283-340591 GCA_009806455.1 Tetrax tetrax
TTGATTCCCATAAATGTTCTAAGTATGATAATTATCCAGGCTACATTAATATGTCTACAGTTCCGTGACAGGAGCTGCTGTATTTATTTGCTTACATGTAGATCTCTCTCTCCGTATGTGTATGTGTGAATGTATTTTTACATATATATATGTGTCTATACACATGCATATACACATACTTATACACATCTGTGTGTATGTATGAACTTTCTCCTAAAAAAGAAATATTCCTGAAATGGCACAAAGAATTACTGCTACTTTAACTGTTTGGTATCAATGTAGTCCTGTTACGGTAGCAATTCAGTGATGATGATGCAAAATGCTGTCTTATCAATGTTGTATTATACTGAATATTGATAAAGATTATAATCCTTTGCAAAAGTGATCTTAACTGAACTGAAGAAATCCCCTAAATTTTATAATTCTGTTAGAATTTCTCAGTTTTGTATCACAGGAAAATCACTGTTATGGGTTTTTAGCTCATGAAACACATCCTTCTCCAAATGCCAAAAGAACATACTTGTGCTGTTCTTAATAATTTAAACTGGATTGCTTGATTATGAGTGAGGAATTTTAGTATATTGCCATGAAGAAAACAAAACCTGAATAATATATTTACAATTTGGAAACACAGCTTTTCCCTTATTTATAGGAAGAACATCTCCTAAGGTAGGAGAGAAGCCTCCATGTAACAAAAAAGCTTCCCCTATTTGGAAGGGAATAGAATTCATCTAGATCTTAAGAAAAGCTGAACTTTATCACATAAAGATTCATCTAGCACCATTAGCTAAACTGGTAAAAGTAGAATTACACTGCTGTGCTGACTGTCATGGTTGAACTCCATTTTTCACTCCAAAATGAGATAAGTCTCCAAGGGGTACTTCCAGTCTTCATTGAAACTAATTTTTTCCCTTTAGAAATGCCATACCACTTTGGTAAGGAGATTGGTTCCTTCTAGCTGTGACTGAGTGAATAGGCAGACTGAAAGACCATAAGAAATAATAATCCCTAGTTGTTATTAATTTGTTCACCTCTGTTTTTCTTTCATTAGTTGCCTCTCCTGGTGTTTGCAAATCACAGATAAGAAGCGTAATGGAAATGTGCATATATTAAATGCTAATGTTGCCCTCTTAGGCCTATTCATTCTTCCTTCTAGGAGACAACAGAATGTGTATTTGAGTCATCTCATTTTAGTGCTTTAGATGAAGCTCTTCATGGGAAAAACGTCTGTAGCTCATTAAATATGTCCATATTTAATATGTATTTTTTAAATTAAAAACCTGTAATTGAATATACAGGTTTGTATTCTCAGGAAATTTATGTTGACTTATACTTACAGAATTTAAGATGAAAATATTTTTTACAGTAATATATTTACATATTATGTGAATTGAGAGTTGTTTCATAAAGCAATGCAAATTAGATGTCAACCCTGACAAAGTTTTAAAACTAAGATTTGGCTAACCCGGCTTACAAATGTTATTGACATGTTGCACTTGGAAGAAAAAGAAATGCGCTGAATAAAGTAAAGAATTTACTGTTAAGATTTTAATTAGATTAACAAGCTAATTAAATAATTACCATTATTCCAGTTACAATGATATTGATGTTCCAGATTATGTACAATTAAGATTATTATACACGTTTACTGTTATCTACCTCTTCCATTTGTTTTGTGCTCACTGTTTCATTTCCCCTCTAAGATTACTGGCATCAGAGAGGGGAGTTTGGGGTGTATGGTGTATTGTCATCATCCTGAGGTTGTTGCCAGATGGGCTTGATGCTGGTGATCCTTCCCTCCTCACTGTAGGGTCTGCTTTAGGTGATTTTTATGTATTTACTGCCACAGACTACATCTTGCTTTTTTCACTGGTGTGCAGTTCCACTTTTCATCTAAATTCACTGTACTTGGTGTGGTTTATGTTTGCTCATTACATGTTTTCTTTAAAACTTGTTTTGCCAGGCTTCTAAGGTTGCATTTCTCTGAGCAGTACTTGACCACAGAAGAGTTGTTTGTAGCCCTTGTCCTCCTGCATCAATCCATGCTTACACTTTTTAGGCTTCTGCTATCATCCTATGCCTGTACCCCACTACACTTTTAATGAATATATTAATTACAAACACACATTGTGCTAGCCTACACTGCTGTAGATGGTTAAGCAAAAGCTAAAACAAGCTAAAGATAAAGTAGCAATGGATATATGCACTTACTGACTAAAGCAAGTCTTTGGGCAGGTGAGATCCATGAAGCTAAAGCCTGACACACTTTGAGGCGCTTGTGAACGCCAAGCCTTGGCCTATCACCATCACTCTCAAGACCATGTTTGCTGGAACATGAAGCTTTGAATGGCCACATAATATACATACATATCTATATATTCTCTCATGTGGATTTTTTCTGTCTTACATTATTATACATAGAAAATTACATTTAAGCAAATATTTATCCAATATTCTTTGTTCATGCAGTTTTTAATGTTTTTTTTCTCCTCTGGGAAACAATTCTATTGTATCACAAGAGGAATCTTGCAGATTTTCTCTTTACAAAGGAAGTAATTCATGAAACAGTAAGTGTTTCTCAAACAGTTGACGTTAAATGGTGTCTTCATCTAACTAAGAAATATTTTTGCAAAGGGATGTCATGCTTATCTGAACAAAATCTGCACCTGGATTTATAAGATTATGAAATAAAAAAATGTAGATTTAATGAAATAATATGTTTTACATTTATCCAGTATCTTAATTGTCAGATTCCAAAGTCATTAGTAAATTGCAAGTTTTGTGTCTGTAGTTTCTGTACAGAAATAAGTATAGCAAACGGGAAGTTTGTGTAGATTTCTCGTGACAAGGTACAGCATCTGGGCATGCACTGCGTTCAATCTCCATAGTATTTAATATAGCAATAACATGAAGTTTGTGAGAATCTCAAGTATTCTTGAAGTGATGACCATCTACTACAGAAAACTTGGATGTACAGTATTTCTTGCTTCTTTTTTTCCTACAAGGTTAATCGATCAATTTATGTGACAGTGTAAGTAAATCTGTGTTGCTTCTTGTTTCTGATAGAAGACGTCACAGAATTTGTTTAAATCACGATTCTTTCAGTAATTCTGCAGCTGCTTAAGTTTGAAAAGCTATGTGCAATAACAAAGCACATATTTATCTATGAACTCAAGTTTCATCTAATTATCTACCAGCCCATTTTGAATAATAAAAAGGAAGCTATTTCTATGCCTGAAAAGAATTGATTTATGCCTTCAATTAAAAATAATTTCTTCAAACCAACTATGTTCTTCAGCCTGTTCTGCAGGCTCTATGTGTGTGTGTGCGAGAGTGTGTGTGTGTGTCTGCTACAAATGAACAGATCTTTAAATGTTGTATCTTGACAGTTTGAAATATTATTCTTTGTCCAACTACAAGAACAATCTATTCTAGTAACTAAAATAACACTGAGGTTTACATTGTGCAGCTTTTCTTGAATAAATGTAATAACATATTAAAAAGTAACTTCAGTGAGAATTTATTAAAGTGTAGCAAAATTTTTACTAAAAACAAATAAAATTGTCACTGCAAATGTCTGTGACTCCAGCTGTGCTTTATAAGACAAAGCATCTGTAAAGTTATTGAAAATATTAGTGATTTAGCACACATTACAAACACTTCTTATTTCTCCACGTCTCTTATATTCCTTGAGTTTTGTCTCTTGTCTGTTTCTACAGAAAATCTATTATGACACAAGTGTAGATTTCCTTACAGTAAGAACCTCTCAAATGCAAATAACATCAAGCTCTGTTTTGCTATATGTAACTTAGAAGTAATTGTTTCATGACACTATAGAATTTATTTCTGAACTTCCAGGAAATTGCCAAAGTTTCCTAGGAATCTAGTACAACTGAAGAAAGGGAAGGTCCTGATGACAACAGTTGTGGGTTTTTTGTTTGGAGGGGTTTGGAGGGGTAGGGGTATTGGTTGTGGGTTGTTTTTTTTTTTTTTTATCCTACTTTTTAGTTTTGTTTGGGGTTTTGTTTATTTTTAAAAATATTAGGATTGTTAGAAAAATTAAAACTCGTATGCAGCATATTAAGACACTTAGTTAAAAACTTTAAAGTTTTTTTAGTATCTTTCAAGGAAGATCAAAATGAAAGAGGCAAAAATAGCATTCTTCCCATTTCTCATTATACTAAATGGATGTATAGGACTTGAATTACTTCTCAAGGACATTTATTTTAAATGACACTAATGACTTTGTACTTGTAAGTCATATATTTAGAATAACTCCTGTTATTCTCTGTGAAGTGCTTTTCTTTCTTTTTGTCCTGGTTTTGCCCCACATCTGTTTAGTTGATTTTGATTCCTCAAAGGATGGCAGTTCTCTGTCTCATCTGATTTCCTATGCTGGAGGGACCAAAGAAAGGAAAACTTCAGAGTTTCTTTTTTTTTCATTGTTTGGCCTGTCATAATTTAAATACAAATAAATAGCTAAACAGTAGCTTACTTCATTATAATGCCTATTATAATACACAATGCAAGTTGTGTGTATTGACATGCACATTGTGTAAGCCTTCACAGTTGAATAGCATTATTCAGCTGAAATAGCAGTAGTTTAATAACAATGTGACCTAGATGATGACAAATGACTCTGATCTATAATGCGTTTTAAGTTCAAATTTGAAACTGTGATATCATTTAGTGAAAGAATTTGTAGGGATGTAAAAAAAATAATGCTATTCCCGTGACTCAGAAAAAAAGGCAGCATAATGGGGTCCTTGCAGTATAGCAACTACTGAAACCTATGTCCATGTACTGTTGTGGTACTGATGTCCTACAGCCACCATCGTACCAAGTTAGGATGCAGAAGCTCGCATCAATTGTTCTGATACTTTGGTTTGTATACTATCTTTCTGCCAAAAAAGAATATCGTTTTAACGACTTATGTACTGTCAGTCTTCACCCTAATAAGGCTAACAGTGTTACTCAGATTAATATTTTCCATCAGGTGAGTGGATATTGAAATTGTTGGTTCCTTGTTAAGGCAATGCATTAACACATGATATAAAATATGTTGCTAAGGCTTTGAACTGAAGGCCTTGATTTTATAATGTTACCATGACAGATACTCTTTGCCCTGATACATACCAGTAAGGCTAAAGGTTTGTAGAATTAAATGGCAAAAAAAAAAAATATTGATTTTTAAACTGATATATTTCTGCAGCAGAAATGCTAAATTTAATAGAATTTTGTAAAAAGTGTAGGATAATGTCCTTTCTTCTGCACAAAAATAGATTTTTAGAATAGATAAAACAGGACCATCCAGATTCTGTCCTGATTAATTTCAAGAGCTTTTTATAAAAAGATATGCTAGTGGTTAAACAGAAATCCAGTTTTCTCTAGAGTTACTTTTATAAATCGGGACTGTCAGAGATTTTTTTAACCATAGTGAATTCTTGGGAAGAATTCTGTGTCTGTGTGACTCTCTTTACAGCTTCCACAGCAGATTGGACTGAAAAAATCTATTTATCTCAATTCAGTTTTGTTTCTTTATTAACAATTTGGAGATATCAAGTGGAAGAGTATTTATAGACAAGACTGTGCAAGTGTTTTTTTTGAAGCGATGTTACCATCTGCTGAATATTTTGGGTGGTGCCAAAATGAATTGGAATTTTTCGTTTTTCCCTATGTCTGTCTTGAACCTTTTTTTTTGCACCAGCTTTGGGAATTACATTTATTGGCCATTTATATGCAGTGAACCCTTCTAAGTGACAACACTGAGATTATAATACTTGATATTTATGTTTTTCCAATCTCTAATTAAAGGGCAAGAGCAGCCTACGCATTGCCAGCAAAATCTGACTATGTGATTGTGTGGAAAATAAGTAGAAAATATGCACAAAAACAGTGTCATCTTTTTTTTTTTTTTTTTGAATACACAGAGAAAAGCATCTTTCATCTGTAGAAAACAGAAATGTATGATACATGTCTGTTCCTTGGCTTCTTTTAGAAAGTAGGATTTATTTTTCTATAAGAAATACTGAAGTATGTAACATATGTCCATCAGGAAGCTGGCAGCATTAGAGAGACAAATGGAGCAAGATCTACTCATGTATCTAGGTTGATAGAGCAGTTTAGCAGACAGAGTCTGTAATTCAATAGCTGGAGGAAATGGTTTAAGCAGCGTTAAACTCCTTTCCCTGCTAGGCTGTCTGAAAAGATATTGCTACTTCTGTGTGGTTTCATGTTTTGAAGAGAAGGATCAGAAGGTAAACTAGAGAATCCTGTGTTTGACACCCTGGTCCTCTTCTTCCCTCTAGAATTATTAGAGTGAAATGAAAAGAAAGGACACCAAAAATGTTCTACAGTGTTTTGGGTTTTTTTTTAAGACTGGAAGGACTGAGACACTCTACATTTTTGCTAGTCATAATGTTTTATCTGCATCATCTTGAGATGCTTTTCTTTCATAAATATAAGAAAGCTTTATTATGGTAGAAAACGCATGTTTGGTTACACACAAAATCCTCACAATTACCTCAGAAATGAGATGTACTCTTCCTCTGTTAAGTCTCAAAGCTTTGATTGAACTTTGTAGACACATGAGTTAAAAAAGTAAAAGAATAATTGTGGTATCTGTCACGATTTAGAAAATTTTCTTAAGAAATACTATCTGACCTTTGATTAACCAAATACCTTACTGACTGTAGTCTTTAGACTCTTGATAAAATATATCTCCATTAAAAAACTTATAGTTTTCTTCCAGTTCAAACCCAAATAGATTATGTTTTCCATGCTACTGCTAGCTTGAGGATTTTACCTGACTAAACTCCAGGGTGGAATATAACTCACCAATAAACCCTTAAAATGGAAGAAAGCTCAGGGGAGCTGGGCAAAGGCCATGTGCCTATGAAGCTCAGGGAATAATGTAGGATGTGACTAAGCACAGCTATTGAAATGAAGCTGTCTTCATTTCGATACAAAGGGGACCAGAAGTGATCAGACCAGCACGGGAGGAGTGAACATGTTGCTCAGCCCAACATAAAAGTATAAAAACTAGACAACTAGCAAATGGAATCTCTTGTAGCATCAATTATCTTCAGCTAAGTAAATCTGGTCTTAGACATTACACCCTTCATGCATAGAATGTCTGAAAGAACCTGGTCAGAGAGCACTGGACTCAGACAGGGATTTTTTACAGTCATATTTCCATTTTCTCTATAGATATGGGAAGATTAACTATTGCCTTCACTCAGATATGTCATGGTCAAGGTCAATGGGTGGAGTGCCCTGAGTATTTTCCTCAGTGTGTAATTGTGGTAGGGAGGTACTTTGTTCTTCATACTCATTCATCTGATTATGTTGTGGTTCTTAATGGGGTGAAAGAATATGCTTGTTTTATTACCATGTCAGCAGGTGAATAGCAGGTTGTAATGTAGTCATCCCTTTATTCAATTAAACAATAATACATTATTGTTTCTTGTTAGTCTTAAAATAATTATCTCCAAAGGAAGAAAAGAAATTTCTTATACAACAAAACAAGCATCTAATTAGGTAGAAAGTAGTATTTATGAGCTTTAACTTCTCTTACTTAGAGCCTTTTAATAGATTTTAGAACATATGCTGTTTGGCTGATATTTGAAAGTACTGCTTCCTTTGTGCTGTTAAGCAGTAATGTTGTGGATATATTTTCCCTCCTGCTTTTTTAAGTGTATTAGTACTGATACCTTGTGTGCCTTCTACTGGTAATTTAATGTGATTTCTACTACAGTTGTCATTCTTTAAAAATATTCATTATGTTCATTCTTATGTTTTTTCCAGGGATGAACAATACTGTTTAAAAATGATAGCTTATTCACACTAAACAATGAGCTCTTTGAATTAATTGTACTTTCAAGACTAAGCAGAAATTAATAGTATTTGCCTCAAGTCAGTTCTGTTTTGTTTTGTTTTGTTTTTAAGTATATGATATCAATGTCTTTATTATTTTAAGAGATCAGGGGATACGAATGTAATTCACTGCAAAATACTCACTAAAAGCGTAATGTTAATTTGTAGTATGAGGCAATCAAAATGTTTACTATTGCAATGAAATCACATTTTCATAATTTTTTGTTTTAATGACTGTATGTAAATTGTTGATCTTCCTATCATTTTACTACTTCAAGTTAATGAAAATGTATGAAAGGAAAACATTTCATATTTCTATCAAATAGTGAATATCCCATTCTTTTGGCAAATGTTTGCCTGTCTTTCCACTTCAGAGTAGATAGTGGAAGGCAGGCTGTGGGACATTCATTTTAGAAATTAAAGTCTAGGGGAATTACTAACAACAACAACACCACAAGACAATCTGTGACCATTTTGTTTGTGAACTGAAAAACAGTAGGAAACTACACAGGAAGCTCTCTGCCTTCGACTTCGAGAAGTTGGACTTCAGCCTCTTCAGGAACCTCATGGGCAAAGTGCCATGGCAGGCGGCCCTGGAGGGAAGAGGGGCCCTGGAAAGTTGGTCCACATTCAAGGAGCACCTCCTCCAAGCTCAGCAGAGGTGCATCCCGATGAAGAAGAAGTCGGGCAAAAAGGCCAGGAGGCCAGCATGGATGAGCAAGGAGCTCCTGGACCAACTGAAAGGGAAGAAGAAAGCCTATAGAGGGTGGAAGCAGAGACAGGTAGCCTGGGAGGACTACAAAGAAGCTGTGCAAAAGGCCAGGGATAGGGTGAGGAAGGCTAAAGCCCTGATGGAATCGAATCTGGCCAGGGATATAAAAAGCAACAAGAAAATCTTCTACAGGTATGTAGCGGACAAAAGAAGGTCCAAGGAGAATGTAGGCCCCCTCCGGAAGGAAACGGGTGTCGTGGTTACCCGGGACATGGAGAAGGCTGAGGTACTCGATGACTTTTTTGCCTCAGTCTTCACTGATAAGGGCTCTTGTTTCACCACCCAAGCTGTGCAAGGCACAAGCAGGGACTGCGAAGACGAAGAACTGCCCTCTTACTCGAAGAGCAGGTTCGGGAACATCTGAGGAACTTGAAGGTGCACAAGTCCACAGGACCTGAAGAGATTCATCCGCGAGTCCTGAGGGAACTGTCGGATGAAGTTGCCAAGCCACTGGCCATCATATTTGAGAAATGGTGGTGGTCTGGTGAGGTCCCCGATGACTGGAAGAGAGGGAACATAACCCCCATTTTTAAAAAGGGAAACAAGGAAGAGCCAGGGAACTACAGGTCAGTCAGCCTCACCTCTGTGCCTGGCAAGGTCATGGAACAGATTCTCCTGGAAACCATGCTAAGGCACATGGAGAGCAAGGAGGTGGTTGGTCACAGCCAACACGGCTTCACCAAGGGCAGATCGTGCCTGACCAATTTGGTGGCTTCTATGATGAGGTGACAGCTTTGGTGGACAAGGGAGGAGCAATGGATATCATCTACCTGGACTTGTGCAAAGCATTTGACACTGTCCCGCACAACATCCTTCTCTCTAAACTAGAGAGGCATGGGTTCGATGGGTGGACCACTCGGTGGATAAGGAGTTGGCTGGATGGCCGCACTCAGAGAGTGGTGGTCACTGGCTCAATGTCCAAGTGGAGACCGGTCACCAGTGGCGTCCCTCAGGGGTCCGTGTTGGGCCCGGCCCTGTTCAACATCTTTGTCGGCGACATGGACAGTGGGATAGAGTGCACCCTCAGCAAGTTCGCTGATGACACCAAGCTATGTGGTGCCGTCGACACGCTCGAAGGGAGGGATGCGATCTAGAGAGACCTTGACAGGCTGGAGAGGTGGGCCCGTGCCAACCTCATGAAGATCAACCAGGCCCAGAAGACCAACAGCATCCTGGGCTGCATCAAGAGGAACGTGGCCAGCAGGTCAAGGGAAGTGATTCTGCCCCTCTACTCTGCCCTGGTGAGATCCCACCTGGAGTACTGTGTCCAGTTCTGGAGCCCCCAACATCAGAAGGACATGGACCAGTTGGAGAGGGTCCAGAGGAGGGCCATAAAGTTGATCAGAGGGCTGGAGCACCTCTCCTATGAGGACAGGCTGAGAGAGTTGGGGCTGTTCGGACTGGAGAAGAGGAGGCTTCAGGGAGACCTGATAGCGGTCTTCCAGTACCTCAAGGGGGCCTACAGGAAAGATGGGGAGAGGCTGTTCAGTAGGGCCTGTTGTGATAGGATGAGGGGAAATGGTTTTAAAATAGAGGGAGGTAGATTTAGACTGGATATTAGGAAAAAAAAAAAATTCACAATGCGAGTTGTAGAACACAGTCCCAGGTTTCCCAGAGAGGTGGTTGATGCCCCATCCCTGGAAACGTTCAAGGCCAGGCTGGATGGGGCTCTGAGCAACCTGATCTAGTCAGGGAGGTCCCTGCTTCTTGCAGGGGGGTTGGACTAGATGACCTTTGAAGGTCCCTTCCAACTCTAACCATTCTATGATTCTATGATTCTATAATGTAAATGTAAATGTGTACTATTAATTTCTCCATGATAAAAGTTATTGAATCTTGGTCAAAAACGTGTTTTTCCACTTATGATCTTTCACATAATCACAGAATCACAGAATTATCATGATTGGAAAAGACCTAAAAGATCATCCAGTCCAACCATCACCAATACTTCTCAGCTAAATCATATCCCTCAACACAACATCCAAACGTTTCTTGAACACCACCATGGTCGGTGACTCCACCACCTCCCTGGGCAGTGCATTCCAGTGCCTGACTACCCTTTCCGAGAAGCAATATTTCCTAATGTCCAGCCTGAATCTCCCCTGGCGCAGCTTGAAAACATTGCCTCTAGTTCTATCACTGTCTACACGAGAGAAAAGGCCGACCCCGAGCTCACCACAACCTCCCTTCAGGAAGTTACAGAGAGCTATAAGGTCTCCCCTGAGCCTCCTCTTCTCCAGACTGAACAATCCCAGCTCCCTCAGCCGCTCCTCATAAGGCCTGTGCTTCAGACTCCTCAGCAGCTTCGTAGCCCTCCTCTGAACACGTTCCAGGGCCTCAATGTCTTTCTTGCAGTGAGGGGCCCAAAACTGAACACAGTACTCGAGGTGCGGCCTCACCAGTGCCGAGTACAGGGGGACAATTACCTCCCTGTTCCTGCTAGTAACACTGTTTTTGATGCAAGCCAGGATGCCGTTGGCCTTCTTGGCCACCCGGGCACACTGTTGGCTCATGCTCAGCCGAGCATCAATCAGCACCCCCGGGTCCGTTTCCTCCACACAGTCCTCCAGCCACTCCGCCCCAAGCCTGTAGCGCTGCCTGGGGTTGTTGTGGCCGAAGTGCAGGACTCGGCATTTGGTCTTGTTGAACCTCATCCCATTG
>WHYT01017962.1:340611-382879 GCA_009806455.1 Tetrax tetrax
CTCTCTGAGCCCGGCCCTCCAGCCAGCTCCTGACCCAGCCAAGAGTGTACCCATCCAAGCCATGGGCTGCCAGCTTCTGCAGGAGAATACCGTGGGAGACAGTGTCAAAGGCTTTGCTGAAGTCTAGGTAGACCACATCTCTTTCATCTCTTTCCTGACAGTTTCAAACATTTGTGAAATCTTGAAGTGAAATTTTTTTTAGGATCCATTGCTGTGCTTGACAGTATGTGTGTGTTCCCCTGTTCTCACGTCCTTCTAATATTTATCAGTGTAATGTTAAAGACTCATTACATTTATAAGTTAGTACTTAATTGTGACCTTCACAGGCAAAATTAATGTAGCTGACAGGTGTATTGTCTGTAAAGATGGAGATAAAGAAAGTCTCTGTGACTTTCAAGAGAGAGAGAATCAGGGAACAGAAGAGCTCTGTTCTAAGCCTGAAAGAGGAGATTCAGGAATTCTTTTGTTTTTTCTTAGTAAGATTGAGTTTGAGACAGAACTGTTGTTGGAGAAGGAAGGGACGAAGGGTTGCAGGACATTGATCTTAATGATAGAAGTTTTTGGGAATTGGCAACAAGAGTCAAAAACAAGAGTTCTAGAATCCTGACCCAAAGGAATACACCAAAGAGCTTTAAATTAAATAGGATCATGATTCTTTTTTATAATCTGAAACAGCTAGAAGATACATAAACCCGAGATTTCCATGAATTTCAATAGCCTTTTGAAAATGCTACTATAGAGTGTTTGTGGGCATACCAGCAATTTCACATTCAAGATAATTTTAAAATCATCTAAATAGCTGCCGAAGAAAATATATATTGTTCCCAACAGGGACTAATATTTGTTTCTGGTTTTGACGGCTGATGCTTAAAACTGTCTCAAAATTCACATGTTGATTTAGTTTTAAACTGTTATTTGTGTGAAAGATTAATACTGCAACCTCTTGTTTTTACAAAAAGTTTTTGCTCAGCAGAAAACAAATTGGAACCTTAGCACTCTCAATTCTCCAGTCCTTATGATAAATGTTCAAAATATATTGACTATGAATGTATAAATGCTAAAGATTGAATTTAAGAAAAATACGAACTGGACTCCAGAATGACTGTAGATGTAGGTAGCAGAACTGGTGTTTTTATACGCAGATGCTCACACGCTACTCACATGCACTTTTCTGATAACATGAACAAGCCTGACTGAACTTGAAAGACCAGTACGTAGACACTGAGGATGTTGTAATCCCTACCAGTATTGATTTTGTGACTATAATATTTTTCCCTTCTCTGTGTAGCAGATATCCAAGTAGAAATGCTGAGGAAAGAAGATGCAGAGAGAAAGCAAGACCAAACTACATTGAGCTGTTCCAGTCTGCCCCATTTATGGCAATTGAATTTTAATCCCAAACTGCAAACATAAAACATACTATAAACGTCTTCACGTGTCTTAAAGGAAACACTACTGGATCTGTGTTGTAGGACAGTTTTTTCCTTGACTGATTACTGCTCTTCCCATCATTATTTTGGCTTGCTGGACAGCATTTATCAAAACTTCTGCCTCCTGCTGTCTCAGCTGTTCATCTCTCTACTAAAATTGAACTGAGGGGGAGAGAATTTCAATGGTACTAGACTGTTTTCTGTAAACTTCTTAGAGGTTCATATTCAAAGCCCTCAGTCTATCCAAAGGATGTCCAAGCTATACTATCTGACTTGAATTTTCCTTTAACAACAAATCTGAACTGTAAACTCAAATTCTTTTTCAAGATAAAGCATTATGGTTAACAATACATTTTTTTAATACAAATTTCTTTTTAGCTACACTCACACAATGATTCAGTCATTAAGACATCGTGCTACTTTTGTATTTTCACTTTCTGTTAGACAAAATGTAACAGGGTTCACAACTGATGGAAACTTACCTAACAATTTTTTTTGATCATGCATAACATGGAAAGAAAATCTACAGCTAATTAAATTTTAGCTGTTTTAGTTCTACACTGACTCCAGGAGAAGAAAGTGGTGAACATTTACGCTTGTCACAAAGCTCAGTGTATGTAACTGAATGTGTAGATGGAGAATTTCCAAAAAGAAAGGTGCTCCTACTTCCACAAAGTGACACTTTCCACAGTGCTGCATTTTGCAGTTTTTGCCTTTACATGCACAGAACAAAGAGTACTATGAGATTTTATGAAAGTATTACAGTGTTACATCTGAAGATGCAATCTGTGGCTTCTCTGTGCATTACGAATGGCAGTGCCTTAAAATGTCCCACATTTTTGTTTGTAGTTCACATGAACTAATACAATCTAATGTATCTATTGACAATCTAATTTACCTCCATTGTAAAGCAGTATCTGCAAAGGCCATCGCATAATAAGCATCCTGAGCTGAAATTGCTCCTAAGAGATGATCATTTAAAAAAAAAAAAACAACAGATATTTTACACCTGGAGTGTTCTACATTTTAAATCATCTGCATGTTTAATGCTTCTGATGTGGATTATAACCTGTAAACTCTGACACTGCTCTAGGGGGGCTGGGTGGTCCAGTGCTTCCTTTGAGTGCTCTAGAACTCTGGAACCAGCTCTGTCTGTAGGTCTGAAATAGAGGAATGTGTGAACTTGTTGGATAAACAGATGCCTTCAACATCATGAGGGGATGTTCTGGAGTGCGTCTGATGGTGCACTACCTTTTTTGTTTCTGTATATTTCCTGCAGAATCACTATCTGAAAATAGCTTATTAGCTTTTATAATTTTTGAAAACTTTAGAGCTCCCAAACGTTTTTTTCCCCTCTGCTAACTACATAAGACAATCAATATTTTTACCATTGTCTAATTAATACTTTTTTGACCATATGTGTGAACCTAGAATGAGGACACAAAAGATATGGTTTTTTTAACCATCTCCCTTTGCTTAAACAATATTCCAAAATAATGCATTGGTTCTACTATTAAAGATGCTGTCATGTTTTTGGAGCATACGGGATCATGTAAAAATCTTCAAGTTCAGCTCTGTATTTTTGTGTATGCTGGACTAAAAAACTAATGTACTTTTTTCTAACCCTAATAGTTTGTTAACTAATGGTTCAGACATTGCATTTCTATATTTTGCTTTTTAATACCAAGAATGACTGTTAAAGGGCAATGAATCAATGTAAAAATTTAAACATTAAGTCTTTTGATAGAAATTAAAATACATTTCATGTTATTTGTAGAGGTGTTTTAATTCTGTGAGTACTAGTAATTGTCTAATGCAACAATAAATATACCAAGTTGAAGAAGTAAAGCAAGCTTTAATTTCAGTATATACTGTTGTCACGCTCCGATTTCGGAGGAGAGGAAGGCCCCCTTACTTTCTAGGTGACCACAGACGAGTCTGGGAGGCTGGGGGCGGCTGGACCAACCTCTCACACACCGGAGCGTGGTTTTGCTCGTATTCTCAGGAACAGAATTAAGACTCAAAATGGAGTCAAGCACCAGGTAACTTTATTTGCCCAATAACAAGTTTGCAAATGCAAGAGAAAGAGAGAAAAAAAGGAAAGAGGGAAAAGAGTTTCATTGCAATAGCTACCACCACGCAGCTGCAGCGTCCCGACAGTCCAGTTCACTCAGTGGGAGAACGTTCGTCCGATGTTGGTTCCGATGTTGGTTCTGTTGATGTTGGTTCCTATGTTGCTTCAATGATGGTTTCGTAGATGATGGTTCCGTCAATGATGGTTCTTTTGATGAAGGTTTCCTTTGATGATGGTTTCCTTTTTTGATGTTGGTTGTTTCTGCCCTTTTATCGTTGCCTCATTGCATATTCATTGTCCTTAAAACAGAAAGACTCTAGTCCTGTGGTTTGACTGGCTTGCAAGAGATCAGAAATTGGCTTGCAAGATAATGGGACTATGGTTTAACTGACGTTCCATTGCTTAAGTGGTGGTTTGACGCTTTGACAATGTTGAGACAAACATTCGACACAGTCTCTTACAACAGTGCTACAAAATGAGTTAGAATGTACTCCACAAAGTGAAATAAATGTAATAGTATTAACAGAGTAGGCATTAAACATTTTAAGAAATATGGATGTTGCAAGGAGATGTCTACAGAAAAATTCTAGGGGTATTCGAAGTTCTAGGGAAAACTGAACTTGAAGAGTTTATAGTCTTAATTCTAAAAATATATTTTACCATGGTAACATGGGCTACACAAAGCACTGCGACATCTGAATATGTTATAAATGTAATTTGCTTTGAGGAATACTATAATCTTATTCTATATTTCATATTTGTTCCTACCTCAGCTCTCATTTCCACTCTCTATCTGAGAAATACGAAATCTCTCAAATGAGTTTGGTTTTAAATGTCACTTTTCACTGAAGAATGAAACCGACAGCATTCAAATCTTTCTATATCATTGTTCTGGTTTAACCCCAGCCAGCAACTAAGCACCGCACAGCTTCTTGTTGACTCCTCTCCAGTGGGATGGGGGAGAGAAATGGAAGGGTAAAAGTGAGAAAACTCATGGACTGAGATAAGAACGGTTTAGTAGATAAAGCAAAATTTGCACATGCAAACAAAGCAAAACAAGGAATTCCTTCACATTTTTCCGTCAGCAGGAAGATCTTCAATCATCTCCAGGAAAGCAGGGCTCCATCACACATAAAGGTTATGTGGGAAGATATATCAGCTTCTGATTCTTTAATTATTATTTAAGGTTATGCAATTTTATGGAATTCTCTTATTTCTTTGTAATGTGGTATTTTAAAAAAAAGTACCCACCAGAATGTCTGGTGTCTGCACAGTACCCACTCTTGCTTGCACGTGTTTAGCATCCTGAGACATTTGCACATTTCTTGAATCAAAGTTTGCATTTAATTTTTTTTTTTTACTCTTCTAATAATAATTAAAAAGAGTCTGATGAGTATAGTTATCACACAGAGTATGCAAAAGGAAATTGTGTGTCAGATCCTGCTTTTACTTACACCAACTCTGTGAAAGAACATTTTAAAAAGTAATGTAAAGGATCAAAATGAGGCCTGTAAGATCCAGTTGGAAATTAAGACTCTTCTGTTCACCTCAAAACAGACACCATTAACTAGGAGCTTATTGCTAAGTTTTGATGATGAAAAATCTAGCTAAATGAATGCTGATGTGTATCTCAGATTTCAGAAAGTGCACTGTTTCTTTTAACCTGATTCTCTCAGGGTTTTTATTTAGGCGTCCTGCATTTGACCACTGTAAAACGTTGAAGACACTCCGTCAGAGAACTTGACCGGTCATTTGACGAAATTGAGCTAGACCTGAGAAGGGGCATGACAGAGATACAAACACACAGGGCACAGGGGTGATGAATTGCTACTTTCTGACTGAAAAGACAGTGCAGCTACCTGCACTGCAGGGGAACAACAAAATACACAGTGTTGTAATCCTGTTGGGTTTGAAACTCAGAAGAGAAAACTAATTTCTGTGGTTAGGAACTGGATTAGGGCCTGAGTAGGTCCTGGATTTCAGAAAGTATGATTCCTTTGCTTCCCATTTCTGCATTCCAGTGTTAGTTTTGTTTACTGGAGGGGTTAAGGGTTACAGGGGTTAAAGGAAACTGCTAGAAGTTTCCCCTTTGTCCAGTGGACTTGGCGGGGTCTAGGGTGGACCCGCCACTGGCCACGGCTGAGCCAATTGGTAACGGAATGTTCCCTGATAATGCCTCCTTGATAACCTTCCCCTAGAAGGGGAAAAATAGAAAAGAAGAAGAAGAAGTGAAGACGCAAAAGTGAAGAAACAGAAGCAGGGGCAGAGAGGGGGAGGCGTGAGCGTTGTGGGCCTTGGGCCCCCACCCTCTGGCCTCCCAGTAGCTGCCTGGGCCTGACTCGGCCTGGCTGAGAGAAGTGAGGAGAAGAGATGAGATGTGAAGAGATCCTGAGAGACGTCTGCCTGAGCTGATTGAGGATTTCTTGTGAGAGGAATGGCTGCAGACACCAAGACCAGTGAAGGAGGGGGAGCAGTAATGCGGCTCCTGGCCAAGATTCCCCTGCAGCCCGTGGTAATGACCATGGTGGAGCAGGTTGTCCCCCTGCAGCCCATGGAGGTCCATGGAGGAGTAAAGATCCCCCTGCAGCCTGTGAAGGACTCCACGCCAGGGCAGGCAGATGCCTGAAGGAGGCTGTGGCCTGTGGAGGGCCTGCTCTGGGGCAGCCATTCCTGAGGGACTGCAATTGTGGAAAAACGACCCACACCAGAGCAGTTCAGGAATGACTCTGCCCATGGGAGGGACCCCACACTGAAGCAGGGGAAGAATATGAGTTCTTCCCCGAAGGAGGAAGGAACTACGATGCTTCCTAAAACAAAAGTCTGACTGGGAGATACAGAGGAATGTGAGCATTATTCACACAGGTATCAAAAAACAGGTGATTTCCTAAGGTAAAAGCTTTTCCTGCTCAGAGAGGTGGTTGATGTCTCATCCCTGGAAACGTTCAAGGCCAGATTGGATTGGGCTTTGAGCAACCTGATCTGGCTGGAGATGTCCCTGCTCCTTGCAGGGGGGTTGGACTGGATGATATTTAAAGTTCCCTCCCAATCTAAACTATTCTATGATTCTATGATTCCTGTAGTTCAAGAGGGAAATGTTCTAACAGCCTGTAATGAAATGTAAAATTGAACCAAAACAAACATACATGAACATAGATCCTTTAAAATCTGTTTTTCTAGTTTTGTTGGAAATATTCTTGCTGTGAGATGGGATGTTGTTGTTTTGCTTGTCATGGGTTCTCGAGGGAGTCAACCTGACAAATGAAGTAAAACCAGGGAAGATTTCACAGCAGAAAAGGTGCACATGATTTATTAACTATAGATACAGCTCTAAAAATGGATTACTTTCATTTTTTACCACTCCTAAGACAGCTTAAGTCTTAAATAGACCTCTGGGGTTAGTATTTCAACTGCAGCACCCAGAAGCTGCATAATAACTGAGGAAACAACATCTTCAGTCCAGGTTGATGTTCTACTCATGTCCCAGCTCTACATCAGAGTGAGATTAAAATGATCTACTGCTTCTCCTCTACTGGTATCCAGAGAAAGGAGAGTGTATGCATCCATTTGGAGGAATGGGACTGTGCATCTAAGGACAGAGAGATTAGAAGGACAGTGCTACTGGCACGGGTAGGCACAAGCACCAAGGATATTTCTCCTACTGAGGAAACTAGATATGTCTGCAATAGCAAGTGATATTGTAACTCAAAAGGGAATGGAATATTTGCCAAGCTCACCCCAAACCTCCATTTGTTGCCTTGTTAATTAGAATTTATTGTTGTATCTGCCGGTGTATCTTTCAAGAAATATACAAGTGTATATGTCAGTGGTAAATTCATCGAAACTGCTGGGTATTTTCTTTCAGGTAATTCTTTGATTGGTTTCAAGCTAGCACGCTTGTGAAGTGGAAATAACTTCTGTAGTTGCCTATTTGCAACAAAAAGGCTGGCTTTCAATTCTTAGTTAACATCCAGAATATTTTTGTTTGCAAACTACTGCCCCCTTTAGAAAAATGGATGATCTCTCAAGATGTCCTCGGAAAATAAATAAGAAAGTACTAAGCGTAGGCTAATCTCAACTACTTTTGGTTACATGTAGTTTTCAATTTGAGTACAGAAAGAAAACTCAGCTAAGGTAAAATGTATGCTGCACTGATAGATTTTATTAATCTTTCTTTCTCTCTATAAAGAAGTCAGGATAAATGCAACCTGTGGATAGAAGAAGGTGCAGAAAATATTAATTATATCTTAGGGGAAGATGTGGGATTACCATTACCTAAACTATTCTCAAATTCAACCTGCAGATTTTCATTTACTTCTTTGATCTGCAGATGTTTTTCTATATCTACTGACCTGTGATGGTTTGCTTGTATCAGTTTGATTGCATAAAATAGTCAGGATGTATATGCTTTTAAAAGTATAGATTTTAAATGAAACTTTACTGCTGAGTTTAAGCAGCTTTTATGATAATGTGACAAATAGCATTTGGTCAGGATAAAACATATTTGAAAGTTTTTTTTTTTTACCATTTCTGTTTCTTGCCTATGTACCCAACAATTCGGATGACCTTTTCGGAAAATATCACAGCCAAAAGTCTGGCAGGTTCAAACAATGAATTGATGTGTTATATTTTGACCTCTCTTGCTGTAGCTGGAACATATATACATGTTCTGTCAACACACTACTTGAGAGCACACTGCAATGTGGCTCTGCGTGAATATGAATACCAATTGCTACCCATATTGTGAACCAAATTTTGCCATCTGGTATAACTACACAACTTTACTGAACTGAATAAGGGAGAGAGTGTGTGTATGTCAGACAAAAGAAGGAGTACTAATTAATATTCATTAACATTCATTGCTTCTTCTTTTGCATGTTGTTTGCAAATGGATTATAAAATTCGGCACTAAGACTTATTCACGAATATTCATTAATTTCTATGTGTAATTTTCTCTTTCATGTCTACTGCACAAAGAAGTTCCTATAAATATTCATAATTCAGAATGTATTGACTGGTTGCATAAGTCATAGGATGTTACTTCTGCTTTTGGCTGGCTAATTTATGTAAATAGCAAGTACAAGAAGAATGGCAAATTTTGAATGTTAGAACTAAATGTGGAACTCAGAATTAGCATATGGGGAATTGGCTTTTTACAAACATATATTGAAAAGGAACTGAATTTTCAAAACCATATATATAATTTGGGGCATTTTTGCAGGAATGTCAGTGGGCTATACCCTAAATTTCCTATGAGATTTTGAAATTTATGGGACAGAATTTATAGTATTTTAATTTGAAAATAAATTTCTGATTTTTCCAAAAAGTACCTCTCAAATTACTAATGTAATATACATTATGTCATAAGAATTGGTAGGCAATTACAAAACAAAGGCTTCATAAGTTTTTCCTTGCACTTGCTGGGTCTGTACTCTGCTAAAATAATTATCAAATAATCTCTCTGATAAATACTGAAGATATCAGAACTGAGGCATTAAAATGCTTCCTGTGCTTCTCTAAATATTAGGATTAGAGTTCCTTGCTCTCAAATAAAATAGGGCAGTCAGTAGACATAGTTCTTATCTTCTGCACTGTGTTTCAGCAAAAAGCATTTACCAGGACTGACCTGCTCTTTTTCTTTCCTTTCTTTAGTCTTACATTTCCCACATAAGAATTTAGTACTATCCGAACACCTAGCCCTCTCTGTTTCCCCACTGTGTAATTGTCACTAGACCTCTCATTTCAGGGAAGGTGATGGCATGCCACACCCCTCTGAAAAGTACTGCACAGCTTGATGTGCAGGAAGCTCCGTTCAGAAATACCAGTCCCTGCTTCTGCACTACATAGACCAGTGCCAAGAAAAAAAAAAAAAAAAGAGAAAGAAAGAGGCCTAAGTTTAAATCACTTTCTTGCTGAGTGCTTAGAGTATTTGTCAGGGTAATAAAAAATGTGAATATTGGCAAAGGCATTCAAAGAAACAGCTCAGTTGTTACCTGTCCTAGGTAAGGATACTGACCTGTAGGCTACTAC
Organism: Tetrax tetrax; assembly: GCA_009806455.1. NCBI lineage: Eukaryota > Metazoa > Chordata > Aves > Otidiformes > Otididae > Tetrax > Tetrax tetrax. Next base: position 350,143 of record WHYT01017962.1, read on the forward strand.
ATACAAGGAAAGGGCATAATTCCCTTCACACTTTTTTTTTTTTTTTTTCAATGTCTTAGAACACAGCAAGAAACTTAAATTCAGATTTTATTTAAATCTCTTTAAAAGTCAAACTATATAAAACTTGGTTTGTTGTTGACTTTTTTTTTTCCGGTTTTGGTGCTAAGTTCAAAAATTGCCTGCATAGCCCTTTATAAATCTTGAGTTTTCTTCTTCAGAATAGTGGCTTGTGCATTTACTGTATTGTGTAAAATTTTACAAAAACTGTAAATGATTTCCATTAGAGGGTTGTTATCACTTTAAAAACAAATCCTAAACATTTTCACATCATTCTCACAAAACAGAACAGGTTTGGAAGTTTTGATTCCTTTTGTTCTTGTGTGCACCTACCAGAGTCAGTTTTGCCCTCATGTTAATATTAGCTTTTGAGGTATTATATCTTCCTAATTTGATTTCACAGTTATCTGTATTCTGTGGATTTTTTTTCCCCAAAGGGCACGAGTAGGCCTCTTTTAATGAAAGAAATCTCATCCACAAATTCTAAAACATCTGTGCAGAAGCACAAAGAGTGACGGTAGTTATACATTCCTGGTTGCTGTAATGGATACGCATATTTATATTATTTCACAGTGGAAAGAAAAGCTCTGGCTTGCAAAACATCATTTAAATTGAAAGATATCAATCTATTATAATGACTTGGAGCCATAAAGGACAGCTGGGAAGCTCATTATACTTACTTAAATAAATAAATAAATAACATGTAGGTTTATAGTTCATTTATCTTTATTTTCAAGTATGGAAGGCAGATTTGTTTTTTATTTGTCCCTGGTCATTTTATCTTGCCCATTTTCAGTGTCAACTGGTAAGCATTACAGCCTTCTAACCACACACAAAAATTGACTTTTTTTTTTTTTTACTCTTGCTGAAAATATGAAAATAAAGGTAATATCATTAAAATAGGAATTGATACAGGCAATAAAATACAAGTCTTCTTACTGTTAAATTGTATAACTAAGGCGTGTGTTGCACCTGTTACCTCTTTAACATACTGTTGGTGGCAACAGGAAAACAAAATAAAACAAAGCCAAGATGTTATGTGATGTGATTGCTGAATTAATTATCTGAGTATATTTATGAAACTAATATTATGTAACACATAAGGTTATATTTGGTCTACAGTTTTTTTATTACATTTGCTTTTCTTCCATGCTTTCCCGACACATAATGATGCTACCTGTCCTGTGTGGTCTGTTAACATATTTTCACATAAATTAAAATCTTTTAACAGAGCAAAGGTAATATTATGATGTTAGCGAAACACCTGAAAATTGTAGATATTGCTAAGTGACTTAAAGCAACCTTTTCAGTAGCACCTGGTATTCTGAAAGTTTGTTGTTTTCTGCTTCAATAAAAATTATTAAAACACTCAGAAAAGCCATAAATATTGAGGCAATGATTGTTATCAAGTTTTGAGGTGACAAGAAAAATTCGGAGGAGATATATTGGTAGTAGCTTTGTGTACCAAAACAAGTTTTTGCAACAATGCCAGAATATTATTGATCTGTAAAAAGTAACAAAGTAGAATATATAAAAAATTTTGGAATGTAGAAAGTGGGAATATTCAGGATTAAGTAGGCACAACCTCAAGACAAATTAATACAGGAGGAAATAAGATGGATCACCAATGGCTGAGAAATACCGTTCATAAGCAGATATTTGTTCAGGAATCGATGTTTCAGTCAATGCTTGTGATAGTCAAACAGATAAATAGGCAAATTTAATATCTATTTTAGACTTGTTTACTTTTTGCTTGTGTGTTCATATTCTGTCACTGAGACACCAAGAAATTGCCATCTAGCCTAATAAATATCAAAGCCCTATCATGCTACCTTGCACTCCTGTACAACTTGAAAAGAAAGAAGAAAAACAAAAAAAACATGGATTTTGTACAAGCCATTCATATGGTATTTCAGTGTAGTTTATATGGTTCTGTGCTTTTCATTTTAAATAAAGTGTACATAGAGAACAGCACACTGTACCATCTTGTTATTGTGCTGTTCTGAGACCTTTACGGAATCCCAATCTTATGATAGAACAGCCCTACACCTATTGCATGACAATTTTTTAATATTTTTAGTTAAATATTTTTTCTTCAACAAATTCAATTTTAAAATACAGCAATTCTTGGTCTAAAAATCTGTAAGTAATAAAATCCTACAATGCTACTAGTTATGCTAGAAAAAAGTTATGAAGTATTTAATAAGGGATCGATACTCCTTTAATCGTATTATGGTAATGTCTGTGAGGAATTAAATATATACTGGCTTTGTTTTGTTGAGGTGAGAAGCATCTACAGAAGACTAGCTTTTGTAAAACTCTAAATTTAAGAATAATTTTAAAAAACCACATCTAAAAATTTCTCTTGTGTAAAAAGCTTCTAATTAAATACCTACATTTTGATTTTAAAATAATTTCGACACCTTAATTAATATTTTTTTCATAAAAGTGAACAAATGCAATGAATTAAACATAACTTCAGAATTGTTAAGGTTCAACATTTGTACTGACTTAATCCAACTTTGTTACCTTACTGTTGTTTTATAAATATTGTTCATATATTTTGAAAAAAATGTAGGAAAATGTAAGATTTTCAGCTATGCAAAGACAGGAAAATTATTCCCTACTCTCTAGTGTTAAGGAGGCCCAAATACTTTTTTTTTTTTTGCTATGCTAACACAGGTTTTCTACTAATCATTCTTTTCTATCAATATGATTTTATTTTTCACTTAATGATTTTTTTTATAGTTTTCTCATATTGATCATCATATACTGGGTTGGTTACACTTTTCCAAATGGCCTCAAATTATTGTACAATACTCTAACTGTATGATGCTAACCAGAGTATGAACAAGAAATACTTGCTTGCATTTCTGAATATGTTTTCTTTTCATTTTGTATCTATTTTTTTCTTTTTTTTTTCTTTTCCCAATGCAAATCTAATGTCAAACTGTGTGTACTGTTTGAATGCATGTTGACAGAGACGAGAGTGATAGGCATTGCTATTCCAGTGTGCCAGCAAACCTTAGGGATGAAATATTTACTCTTAAGTTCTCAAACAACTTTGACTTGGTAAGATAGTAATGGTCTTAACTTATTTTAAAAAGCTGCTTTTGATACAAGATTAGTATGCCAGAAAATTCCAACTTGCAAAGACAGACAAAATAATAAAAATTGTTATTTTCACAGAACCACAATAAATAAGGCAAATGTAGACCTCAGAGGTCATCATGCCCCTCCTTTTTCTCTGAGGCAGAACTGTATGCACTGATATAATTCTTAGTGAATATATGACTATAGAGGGGATTCTTTTTCTTTCTTTTAAGGATGGAAATTCATTAAAACTTGATGTACAGTAATTATTTAGGCCCAGATTAATCAGCCAGGATTCTAGGCATTTGTCAGAGATGCCTAAAAGAAGACGTTGTTCACATTACATTTCTATTTCTAGGGTGGGGAGAGAAATATCTGAGAGAGTGGCTCAAATATGAGTGGACTTGATGGAATCATAGAATGGTTAGGGTTGGAAGAGACCTTTAAAAGTCATCTGGTCCAACAACCCTGCAAGGAGCAGGGACATCTCCAACCAGATCAGGTTGCTCAGAGCCCCGTCCAACCTGGCCTTGAACGTTTCCAGGGATGGGGCATCAACCACCTCTCTGGGAAACCTGTTCCAGTGCTCTACAACACTCAGTATAAAAATTCTATTCCTAATATCCAATCTAAATCTACCTCCCTCTATTTTAAAACCATTACCCCTAGTTCTGTCGCAACAGGTCCCACTGAACAGTCTCTTGTCATCCTCTTCATACTCCCATATGTATGTATTAACTATGTGAAGGGCTTTTAGGGGCCTCAGGTTCTTAAGAGCTGACAAAATCTTGGATTTAGTTCTGAACCAGCAACTAGCTGTAATCCTGCCTTCTTTGCTGGACAAAAGGCACTCACCAGAAGGAAGGGACTATCTCTATCAACCTGGCAGCAACCACACTCTCATTGTCTGCTCAAGGTTATTGCTAAGATTAAAATAGCATCTTCTACTTCCTTTTGGTCCTGCTGATCTCTCCGTCATGTTTCCTGTTTATGACACTAAATCACCACTTTGGGGTTGCTGCCGTAAAATTAATAGTTTAAATTATAGGGAACTGTAGGGAAAATGTGGATGTCTTTTAAACTACAAATTTGCTTAATGGAAAACAGCAAATGTAGATACATTCTTTCTTTTCAGGAAAAAATAGCTACTTCATAGGGGCATTAAAGACAAGTAAACACAAGAAAGGTGGTTTCTTGACAATATGGAATTGAGTTGTACTCTGAAACAGTAAAGGAAAGGTGCAGGGAGCATAGTTTGGTTTATAAGTAGCTGAAGTGTCAATCACGTTAATACTGTCTTCATGTCTTGCTTCATAGAGATAGGAGGAGAAGCATAATTCTGAGGACTCCTGAGGTAATTAAGAGCCTGATGCTCCTTTGCTTTAAGAAATTAACTTGTGTCTGTGTGATACAGATTTAAAGACTTGCAAACAAACACTCAGAATATGAGAACAGTAAAAAACCCGCTTCTGTCTCTATAGCCAAATTATAAACATGATTTAGGTTTTTGTAATACTGTATTCATTAAAATGCTTTTCTTGGAGTAGTAATCCTCTCTATCTGTGTAAGTTTTATTTCTAACATCAAGGACTGTTATATGCTGGTGACCTAAATGTGTTTCCATGCTCCAGATTGTAGACTGCGGTTTTGAAGTTGTAAAACTTCTGGTATACATAACTAATAATTTTAATTTCTATTTCAGAAACTCAGTAGGGTTTTTTGTTGTTGTTGTTGATTATTTTTAATTTGCAGACTTCTCTAAACATGAAAATCTGTGACATACAGCTAGTTGACTGATGACTGGCAGAAATTTGAGATTTTAATTAATATAGCTTAATTGTTAAAATCTATTTTCTGTTATACTTGCAAGGTAAGAATAATTAATTTTTGACATGTACATCTCTCTTGTCTGCCTTATGTAATGCACTGTCTTTTTCAATACCTGTATTTACAATAGCTGCAGTAGTTATACACATATTCAGTAAGTTACTGTGTTTATATCTATTTGCAGAGAGATTTAGATAATTTGATGTTGTTTCATGCTTTATAATTTTTCTTTTTATCTCATGCGAAAAATGTAAAAAGGGTCATAGCAAATTTAGGGAAAGATACTGACTAAAAATGGCCTCAGATTCTGAGATTATCAGATAAATAGACTATTTCAATAGTATACTTCTTTAAAATTTTAAATCTTTAGAAAGGCTTTAAAATGGTTGTTTTAGTGTTTGTCAGGAAAACTGACAAACACATATTTGTTTTTTCACTAATGTGTTTTTTTTTTCCCTTTGCAATTTTGTTATTTCTCTTATACATTAGCCAAATAGGTTTGGAGTACTGTGTAGATATTTTTGCATCATCAATAGTAAAGCTGTAGTAGTGCAAAGGGCACTGTAGTTCATATTTTTTTATCATCTTCCTGAAGGTTAATGCCAGTACTGCTTTATACACTGTAATTTAAAAGACAGAATGAAAATTTCTTCTCCCTGCACGTATACATGTACTGCAGAAATCTATATGCTGATTTTGTCTGTATGTTGAAAACCAGACTTATGCTGAGTTTGCCATAACACCCTTGCTGAGGATGAGTCATTCTGCTTGTGTGCTGAAGGGAGCCAAGTCCTGGCTGATTTGGCACTCCTTCTTGGTCCACTGGAGCCCACCTTGGTGGAATCTAACACGAGTGTTCCTCCAGCCCCACAGAACGCTGGTTAGAGTAGCAAATACACATCAACACAGAGCAGTGTCTATATTTGCATCTGCATAAATGCAGAAGACAACGTGCAGCTTGCTCACACTCAACTGACTTTCTTATCCTTCTTTTTCCATTTTCCTGTTCTTGTTGCTCAACCAACCAGCCTGACCATCCTGACCCCTTCCTTTCTCACAACTTGTCTCCTCCCAAATGAACAACCCACACCCAATTACTTTTTTTTCCCATTGGGCCTTGGTTTTGCTATATCTGCACCCAGATTTGTTATTTCTGATACCGTTATCTGTCTTTTATGGTATTACTGTCATGTCAGCCTTGTAAGGTTGGTCCATACGGTCCTATTATTTGTCCATGCATGTAGACGGTGTGAGCCTTCTGAGAGTTATCTCCTCAAAAGCCCTCAGTGTTTATCTCCAGTTAACTGGGAAGTTTAGCTGTTCCTCACAGAAATGACCCTTAACCACCTGCAAAATCCAGCCATCCTTCACATCTCTAGTCGTACCTTTTGCACAGATATAAAAGCCTCATTTGCTGTATCTAGGAATTTCTCATGTCTAGTAGTTTCCTCAGATAGATAAAGCTGACTGCATACCCTAACAATGATGTTACTACTTTTCTCCTGTAGTAACTATACATGTACAATATATTTCATATGTTCTTTGGCTCTGTTGTAATTTCTATGCTCTGTCCAAGATTAAGCCAGCATAATCTTGCCAGTGACATTCTTTATTGGGAATACCTCTTACATCTAAGACATTCCCCAACAATTAGTGCTAAAATTTGTCTTTTACCAGTACTACTTAGATACTGGAGTTTTTGCATAATGCTAGGACTGTCAGCAGAAAATCAAGAAATGTCTTACGAATTAAATGACTTGTTGGATTGTGCTTTTTTAGTAGAGGGAATGACTGAATGTCTTTCTTGAATAAACTAGCTCTGACTAACAGTCAGGAAAATCTTTCTTATTTTAAACTCATGGAAAACTTTCTACAAAAAAGGATCCTCATAACCTCAGAAAATTGCTTTTAAACAAAGAATGTTTCTGAATGATAAGGAAACTGAGTAAGGGAAATGTATGTAGTATTTCTGCTTTTGTTTTATTAGAACCTTTAATGATACCTTAAGTAAAGGAATCGTGTAAATAACCTGCTTTATTTACTACTTGTGATTAACATGTAACTCTTATCTGTACCTGAGGGATTGAATGGCAGAATAAAACAAAAGATGGCCTTGGCAAAGCATTGTAAGTTTACTAAATGACATTTAGGGTAGATGGAATGAGAAAGCATTATGTTTCCAATAGAATTTACATTGTTAGTCTGGTATGAAGAAGTTTATACTAAAAAATATTTGATATATAATTGGCACCAAGCTCTGTACCGTTGCACTAAACTGATGAAAGTTTAATTTCATAAAAATGGTGAAAGACAGCACCAACGCATTGTAGTTGTTTTTAAAAAACCCGTATTAATTTATTTACTAGTCTGGTAAATGCATTTCTACTTGAAATAGTGCCTGAAAGGCACCCTTGACCTCTGAATTTCTCCATTCTCTCTGCAGGATCCAATTTCTGTCAATACTTACACTATTTTCTGAGACACCATGACAATGTCAAAGTCTGTGAGACAGCTTGCACTAATCAAAGGATTTATTTTTTGGAACAAAATTGTTTGGCAGAAAACATATTAAAAAATAGTTTGTGGGTATATCTGGCACTCCAAATAATTGCTAGCTTCCTAGATGGAGAAACTTGACAGCCTCCAAACCCTCCTGACTTTTGCCTGCCAGTATATTGACCATCAAAGCTTTTAAACTTCTGTTCCATTCTTAATCATATAGTCGTCTGATGCAATTGCAGGGTTCCCACTCATGTAAGGCTTTTGAATGAGGTCAAATGAGTCAATCTATATTTTTCATGCCAAGTGTTAAGGCTTTTTCTGTTTTCCATAACTGAAAGACTTCTTGGTTAATTATTGGGGATTATTATCTCCCTATTACAGTTTTTTTCTCCTTAGAAATAACATATTATTTTCCACCCACAAAAGATTGTATTTTAGACTTGTAAGTGATATGAATTTTACAACAGTAATAAAATAATATTTTAAAAACCACTATGATTTCTATGTCTATCAAAACAAGTTGTTTTCCTCCTGCCCTGATCCTTTGGTCCCCTGAACTGCCTCTGGCTTTATTCAGGCAATGATTTGCAGAAAAAGCTGGTATCTCAGATCTTTCAGTTCGCTTTTTCCTTCGGCCCTAGGCCTTTATATGTGTGTGTATGCAAGAATCATATTGGGCATGTTGGTCAAACGTAAACCAGTATTTCACCAATGCAGTGTTTGATGGGAGAGTGTACAGAGATAAATATAGCAGTCTTCATTCTCAATATCCTGACTAAAGCACCTAGACCTTGTAAAACCTAACTCAGAAAGTATTTTCAATTTCTCTCTTCAAATCTTGGTACTTCGTTTGACTCTGCCTGGATGCTAGTCAGCTTAGAAGATCAAATTGACTGAATCCTTGTTTGCACATTAACTAACCTAGGGAAGAGCTGTTAGACCACACCATGCTTGGTTAGTTTCTGGAAGAAGTTGAACTAACAATTTCTACCCCTCCTCACCCTCTGACTTTGAGTAGTTGTGAATTAGTGATAATTTAAACTCTAGAGGTATTCTGAAACTGAATATCCGAGTGGAAGAATATGTTGGTTTTCTTGTTCACATGGATCACATTTATTAATCCTGGAATACAGGTTTTCATCAACAAGCCTGATAAACCAATCAAGCCTTGCTTTTATAATTGTTTAAGCAGATGGCTGTTGGAACTGTTTAGGACTTTTCTGTGTGCAGAGAATTCAGAAACATCTCCTCACCTTACTCAGGCATTTCTTGTTGCTCATTGTGAGAAGTTTTGACACTTCTATCCTTACTCAGAGACTACCAGTAGAACAGGTTGCCTTGTGTTAAGTTTTGCTTCTCTTAAGTAACAAAATAGTGTGAAATCAATAACTCATGACTGTTTGTGAGTAAGACCATGTCACCTGTATCTGTTACACAGGAAAATAACCTAAATCTCTCACTAGTTCTATTTGCACTGAAGTTTGCATAATTTGTTGTTGCTGCAAACTCAGTGGTATGTGTTCACTAGTCTTATCCTCAGCTGCTGCTTATTGCCAAGTATCATGAATCTGAAAATAAAAACTTGTTGCCACCAATTGTAGAATTGTCTCTTTGTAACTTGATTGACAAGCCACTTTAAATTCTTCAACAACATGAAAAAAACCTCCCTCTTTTTTATTAAAAAACAGTGCCATCTTCCACTTTATCTCAAGGTATCCTGTAGTAAAAGAACATAATATGCTTTAAAACTTAATTATAATGCATCAGGACCTCTGAGAGATACTTCTTGTTGTTTATAGTGCTTAATCTGTTCATCTTCATGCTTATTTGTTCAACCTAATATCCGAAATTGGAAACTGTGCTTGATATTTTTGGATAAATAATTTTGCACCCAAATGTGAGATATTAACAAATATTGTATGGTTACTCTTTCGCAGGTCTGCAGTGTATCCAGTCAAGGGCTGGATCACCTATAATATTTATCACTCTTGGGAACTATTGTATTCATATTTCCTGTAGCTGTGTTTTGATGAAAGTAAGAAGTTATAAAGTTACGTGTAAGGATATGCTATTAGCTACAATATTGCACTGTGAATTATCACAAACTACTACATAGATTGAGACTATTTTAAAATAGTGCAGACTTCCAATACTACAAGAGGAAATTGACAAACCTAAGACTTACAGGAAACTGCAATGTTGGTGAAAATATTGTTCTTTCCCTTCATGGAAAGGAAACAAAAAGAGAGTATTCCAGATAGCAGGATGGGATTGATTCAGTAGGAAGGTAATATCCTTGAAATACTTTTCTGTAAAGATTATTAATATAATAACATTACTAATGCATTTTCTTTCCAGAAGAACTGCTCTTTAAATGGTTCATGCAGGTTAAGCTGGTATTAATTACTCAATACTTCAGTTTGGTTTTTCTACCAGGCATTTTATCAGCTGCTCCTCAGGTTCAATGAGTTCCACAAGCAAAAGGATCACACAATTGTAACCACAGCAGGAAGATATAAAACTACTTGTGATGGTCTTCACGGTTGCCATAAGATGATAATGTGGTAGCATTTTCTGTTCACATCACAGCTTTTACCAGATGAGCAGAGCAATGAGATTTTGTTACCTTCTACCTTCTCTAATGCATAAGAGTTGTCTATACAGCTTTGACCTTTTCAGAGTCTAGATACTATAGGATGCTCTCTGCCTCTCTCTTTCCTCCTCAGCTACTTGCAGGCGGCTAACCTATAGGGAAACCATAGACTGGCTTAACCAATCAAAGTACAGAAAATTGAAAAGGTCAAAGTAATACAAAACTTTGCAGTACATGAAATATATCAGATGCCTCACATATGGTTCTAGCTGTAGATAAGAAAAGGGGAGAAGAAATGAGATTAAATCACGTTTGAGTTCAACCAGTAAAAGAATCAGGTTTCTTGTGAGGCTTTCTTTAGTAGTTTGATACAGAAGGAGCAACCTGTGGCTGCTGGGAGTTCAAGACTGAGAGCATTTTAGCAGTTATTAGAATGTGCATTTGGAGTGAAATCTTGTTCATATGGGTAAAATTCCCCTTGATTTAAATGGTTACAGCCAGACTGTCTGTCTCTATTCCTATTATTTCAGAAATATTGATTACATGGTGGCGTCATATAATATAAAACTCTCAAAGCATTAAAATGGAAGCATAAAAAAGAGAAAATTTGGAGGTAAAGGAAACTAAAGCAAACAGCTAGTTTTGGGGATGAATAATCTTTTTCTCTAGTTTTTTTTTTTTCTGTGCATGTCACTGTTTACTGCACAAAGGCTTCACATCCCCTTGCTAATGTGCTTCTGCAGTTCAAAAGGTGCTTTAGATATTGCTTGTTTGGGCATTATTTTTGTACATAAGAGCAAAATCTCAGTAGGATTTTATAATTCCTTTAGATGTACTTATCATTAGTCACTGCAAGTAGTTTAAACATAGCTTTCAATGAGCTTCATGAAGCTTAAGCCTGTTTTAACTTTCTGTATCTCTTCTGTATACTAAAAATTAGTTACTGTTCTCTTATCTAACTCGTATGAATACTTGTGAATACTCAGTAACTGGTTTTTTTGTCTACTGTTTACCCTGTGGTGCCTCATTCATAAGTGGTATTCTTTCTGATGACAATTTAAAAAAAAATTGGTATGTGGAATATACATTCAGAGAGGTTGAGGACACCTTTATGGAACTAAAATCTCTAGATAAAACACTTTCATTTTATATCTCTGAAAACCAGATTGCAAAGAAATTGGAAATTGAAAATGTAAAGAGTATAAAAAAATGTGCTGTTTGAAAATATATATGTAGTTAATTAAAATTATTTTAATTTTAAAATGGATTAATAGGAATTAAAGGAAATAGGTGTGACGACACATTTAGGGCTATTTATTTCCAGTTACTCCACTTATGAAAAGGTAATAATTCATGTATTCTTAAATCAGTAATTATCTAGCAGTAAGCAGTGTTTGCTATAGTCATCTGATACTACCCCATCTGTGTTCTTCACACTAGTTACATTTCTTGTCAATATAGAATATTTCAAAATTACTACTGTTCAATATCTTCATCAATGTCATAGATGGTGGGATTGAGTGAACCCTCAGCAAGTTTGCTGACGACACCAAGCTGTGTGATGCCATCCAGAGGGACCTTGACAGGCTGGAGAGGTGGGCCCGTGGAAACCTCATGAAGTTCAACCAGGCCAAGTGCAAGGTCCTGCACCTGAGTCAGGGCAATCCCCTAAATCAATATAGACTGGAGGATGAAGGGATTCAGAGCAGCCCTGCAGGGATAGATTTGTGAAACTGGTAGATGAAAAATTTGATGTGAATCAACAAAGTGCACTTACAGCCCAGAAAACCAATTGTGTCCTGAGCTGCATCAAAAGAAGCGTGGCTAGCTGTTTGAGGGAGGTGACTCTGCCCCTCAGCTCTGTTCTTGTGAGACTCCACCTGCATCCAGCTCTGGAGTCCCCAGCACAGAAAAAAACATGGACTTGTTGAGAGTTCAGAGGAGTGCCACAAAAATGATCAGAGGTCTGGAGCAACTATTGTGAGGACAGGCTGAGAGAGTTTGTTCAACCTGGAAACGAGAAGGCTCCAGGAGAATATTATGGTGGTGCTTCCATATTTAAACATCTTTTCCATCAAGATGTTGAACTAACCCATTTTCTAGGTTATGGTTATTAAATGTGACAAATAGAGGTGGAAAATTTTCTCTTACACAAGAACAGACAGAAGCCTAATGTGTTTAAAATTTCATATTTGAAATGAGAACTTGACAAGTGCTGTGAATTTGAAGACTGGATTCCTGTAAGTCATTTTGACAATGTTGGAGAGAACTAAAAACTGTAAACAACTAAAAAAAAACCCAACAGTGCTGTAAGATAAGTAGTGCTGCTACTCTCCTCAGGGATGTTTTTTTTCTTGTTAGTCTTAGTTTGTTCCTGTATCTAATAGTTAAGTTTCTCTCCATTACCTCTCCTTACCTCCCCTCTTCAGTGTCATTGGTTATGTTTCTTCCATACCATCCAGCATATATTTAGGGCCTAATTCCAAAAAAAGAAAAACAGCTTTACCTCAAATATTTGACCCAGGTTACATCTATAATAGACTAGAGTCTGGATCTTCTAGTTTGCTCATATAGGCGATGTCTGTACTAACAAGACCATGATCTAATTGAAACAGGCCTGCAGAGCAGAGCAGTTCATACAGAGGAACAAATGTTCTTGTTGTGCACATCTGGGAAGTTTATTTTAACAAGCTTTAGTCTTGTTCTGCAGGCTAGTTGCATTCTGGACAGCATTTTCATGGAGTTTCATCCAAAGGAATTAATACCCTTCAAGACTGCTCTGCAACATGAGCTACAATATTGTCAGTGGACACTTCAGATGGACCTTTTGGGAAACTTCCCCCCTCTCCACCCCTTTCTATGCTTTCTTTAACCCATGAGAAGTCCTATTTGCCTTCAATAATTATTGCAGCAGAGAACTTACAGATCATGACCTTCCTCTCATGAAAGAAAAATCTCCATTAACAGGTCTAGCAAACCTGGGGAATGTGATCAGGCAATCTGCTACCCAAGAGTAGCAGGTATATTTAGTTTTTACTTTACTTTTAGAAAATCAATAGCCATTATTGGACATTAACTGAAATACTAGTGGAGAAACGTTACTGGTTATCGTGCTTCAGAGCATGAATTGATTGCAAGGTACAGATTAAGATGAAGTTTCTCCCCCAGTTGTGTGTGACTGTGGAGGTTTGTGCAATGTTCTGTCTTCCTTCACATTGTTCAGTGTTTGCCATTAGGGAGATAAAGATATCTTTTGTCATTTTTAAAATATCTGATATACTTTTAGAGATTCTTATGCATCATTTGATTAGAAGCTCTGACAGCTGGAGAAACCTTTCTAGTTTGATGGGAACAGTAATAATAGATTGAAAAATAGACATTAAAATTTTTAGATGTCTAATTCAGGTAACAATACAAAATTGTCAAAAGATCCCAGCCAGCACAAACACTGACTTCACATAACTGAAATGCAACTCTCTCTATCCTCCATTTACCACTAATGTAAAATCAGCCTTGGAAATAATGTTGACTGACAGTTCTAGGTAGCAGCAAAATGTATTTTGTCTTCTATCAGAAACCTCTGGAAGGATATACTGAATGGTGGTGACTCGTTTACTGACTTGACCAAAATTTTGCTGACCCGCTTAGATTATGTGCTTCTAGCAGTTATGTTTTTTTCCATCTTGCCTTATAACAATAATTAGAGCAGTAACAAAAGTTTCAAGCACATTCCTCCTGATGCTTTCATTTCTACAAGGCAATTCTGCAGCTAGGAAAAAAAAAAATCATACGTTTCTCTGACTTTAAAAATAATTTTGCTGTTTGTTGGGTTTTTTTTCACACTGCGGGTGGTGGAGCACTGGCCCAGGTTGCTCAGAGAGGTGGTGGATGCCCCAACCCTGGAAACATTCAAGGCCAGGCTGGATGAGGCTCTGAGCAACCTGATCTGGTTGGAGATGTCCCTGCTCCTTGCAGGGGGTTTGGACTGAATGACCTTTGAAGGTCCCTTCCAACCCAAACCATTCTGATTCTATGATCCTGTGAAGTAGCTTCATAAACATTGTTCAAATGTTAATTAATGTGCTAGAGAATGATTCACTAGGATATTTGTAAGAAAACCCAAGAATTTCCAAACTAGTATATTAACCTATTTTATACTGCTTTTTTTTTGTTCAATTTTGTATTTTAAAAGTCTTTTTAATCCTTGCCTTAACGAGGAGTATTAAGTAATGTGTTTCCTAGGGCTATTTTGAACCATGGCAATGGGTAGCACAGCTGTGTCTTATGGGTCAAGAAAGTCCTTTTGCAAAGAAGGTGAAAAATGTCCATTTCACTAAACATTGAGCTTGGGTTTTCCTTATTACTTTGAAAAAAAAAAATTGAATTTCAAAAACATACATAATATCTTCCCCTGAAATTATGTCTTCTTTTACAAATTTCTGTTGACATTTGACAAGATTTAAGTAGCTGGAACATGTAATAACTTATATATCTGTTGTAAAAGATTTTATCAATAAAAATAATAACAAACTTTTACCAGGAATGCTATTATAATATTTAATATATTGATATTCTTGAAAAAGGTGAACCTTCCTTTCAAAGATCATGACAGGATTACCAAAGATATTCTTAACACATTTTCAATGCATGCATGCTGTCACTAATGTTTCATCCTTAAAATCCCCTGACATTTGAGATATTTTCAACTAGCTAAGTGGTGATTTTGCTAGGAGAGTAAATTAAAAAATAAAGTGTTATTGTATATTTTTGAAGGAGCTTGTGAGAAGCAGACACTTCCTATTAAAGTTCAAGGGTTTTACACTCTAGGTAATTCATTCACTTTTAAAATTATCAATCATAAATATAATTTCTATTTTCCTTAACTTAAAATGAATATGATTTGTCTCCAAGATAAGTTTTCAAATAATTAACAGCTTTTAATGCCAAAATACTGACCCTTTTTCTGAGGTGACTCTATATTATATTTCTTTTGTAAATATATTCTAACTGTAACTTGTAATGTGATAGCATGCTGACGGTCCTGTAATTTTAAGAGCAGTGCATGCATACAATATAAAGCTTATGCTTTATACACATCTATTTGGCTATTATCATAAATTCTAAGGCATTGTGAAGGCATAAGAGAGAAAGGGGAACACCATACGAGAGTACAGGGCACAACAGATGCAATGGATGCAGGAGATGTTGGTCCTTCCATCACCGTGGTGCACAGGAATCTTTGGCCGTGTTGCAGGAAACTAAATATAGATACTCCATGTCGTGGGGTTCATTCTGTAGAAGCAAGTTTATTTGGTGTCTAATAGAAAGTTTTTTGACCCAGGGAAGGAAGTAAGAACGTGGAAGTGCCCACAGGGATTTGACATGCATGTAAGAAGTATTTAATAAAGCAGTCATGATTTCAAAGAACAGGGGAAGTAATATGTGTATTGTTGGGGCCAGATTGAGCACTATAGATATTCAGTCTTTCTGTATTACTTAACTCTGGCAATGCTTAATGAAAATACATTCTGAACTAACAAAGTCTGTAGCCATGTGATTTTTATAGATATCTCAGGCTTGCTTTGCCTGTGGTCTGAGCTGAACAGCCATAACTCAGGCCTGATGCAACAGCCATGTTTCTCAACAAATGTGGCAAGAAGCTTTTACCAATAAATGTGGTTTCTTAACAGAAACTACAACTTTAGGTGCAGCCACTGATTAATATGAATTTTATGTTTCAGAAAACAGCTCACAACCCAGATTTTTTATTTGAGAGCACTAAGTTTTACTGCCATGTTTTGTAAGGACTATCTCACCTGTTTATTTTGAAAAATTTAAGATTATCAGTGTTTCTGACACATACATTTCCCCATTCTACTGTTGGAAAGATCTTCAGAAATTCAGTTTACATTCTCAGGCTAAATCTATTCATGGCTAGTATACATTCATTGAATTATGTATCAGCAAAATTTGGCTTGAAAAGCTCCTCTTCTGGTATACAGTTGGCCTCCAATGTATTGATAG
This sequence comes from Tetrax tetrax, assembly GCA_009806455.1. Taxonomy (NCBI): domain Eukaryota; kingdom Metazoa; phylum Chordata; class Aves; order Otidiformes; family Otididae; genus Tetrax; species Tetrax tetrax. Next base: position 366,239 of record WHYT01017962.1, read on the forward strand.
ACTGCAGTCATAGCATTTCTTAACCTTTGTTTTGCTAGATTAAAACGGCCAGGCTAGACTGATCTTTGCACAAGGTTATATCCTTTCCCCAACAACTCTACAGAAATTTTATGAAACCTTTTCTGGTTTCAACTTCTTTGTTTAATGCTGGGGTCCAGGTGTATTTTCTAGATATCTAGATAACTCCCTAGACATACCTCTATTTCTTTATAGCAACATCACATTTTGATGTGATATAAGTCACCAGCATATTCAAAGCTCACTAATAAGTAAGGCTGGGGTTAGTAATCTGCCTTTCTAATTTTCTCCTTTTATCTGTCTCCATGGTCCTCCTCAATCTCTACAAATAGAGATCTCTACTCCTCACTGTTTAATGATTCCTACATTAATCTACCCCTAGCCTCGTTAATGATGTTTCACGTGGTCCCACATCAATTGCTCTAAGCCTGGAGCTATTAAATCTACCCAACTCCTTTTGTCTAGAAAATCAGGTCAGCCACCTTGTTGCAGGAGAGAGGGAGAAAGTTGGTTTTTCTTGAAGAAACAAAATTAGATTATTTTTTCTTACATCCATGTTACTACTTTTTCTATTCTGCATTAATTTGGTATCTTTATTTATACATATATATAGATGTAGTTTTAAACTTTCATTACCTTAACTAGGTTTCCTCCAGATTTAGTGTCATGTTCTTGTTTTCTAAACTGAAGCCAATTGCTTATGCACTTTTTGTCTGTATTTAAATTATTTATTCCTTTTTACTGCATGGAAGTCACAATTTTATTTTTTTTTCTTCTTGTATAGGTGAAGAACTTACTACAAATCTTAAAACACACCTTGAAAAGTTTCTAGCTATACTTCAGTTCTTGAAATTCTTATTTTGTTAATACATTTCTTGTCCTCAAATTATGGTTTTAATTTCCAAGAAGTTGCACTTTCAAACACCTTAAAAGTGGATTCTGTCCTGCTACTTCTGAGTTACATCATGAGCTTCACACTGTGCTTTTTTTCTTCTTTACTGCTGGCCCCAGGTCTGATTTTGAATAGCTTCTTCATTCAAAATTAAGTAACAAATTAGAACTTTGCTTTAAAAATATGAAGTTCTGCATGCCTTCAAAGAACAGTTTCAATTTCAAGCAATGAGTCATGAGACCATTTTTTAAGAAAGATTATGAGAAAATAAAATATTTAAAAATAGTTATTACATAGGACCATTTATTTCATGAAACAGGGACACTACTGAAAACAGGTTGTATACTCATATAATTTAAAACTATAACAGAACATATATACTAGAGATGCCAAGCTTAACTATTCTCACTTCTGATGTATCATAACTTATCATAGAATCATAGAGTGGTTTGAGTTGGAAGGGACCATTAAAAACCATCTAGTCCAACCCCCTACCATGGAGAGTGACATCTTCCACTAGATCAGGTTGCTCAAAGACCAATCCAACCTGGCCTTGAACACTGCCAATGATAAGGCATCCACAACTTCTCTGGGCAACCTGTTCCTGTGCCTCACCACCTCCGTCGTAAATAATTTCTTCCTTACATTCAATCTAAAGCTATGCTCTTTCAGTTTAAAATCATTGCCCCTTGTTCTGTCACTACAGTTTTTGGCAAAAATTATCTCCCCATCTTTCTTATCTTTCTTTCCCCTTTAAGTATGGAAATGTTGCAATAAAGTCTTCCTGGATCCTTCTCTTCTCCAGGCTGAACAACTCCTACTCTCACAGCCTTTCTTCATAGCAGAGATATTCCACACTCTGACCATTATCATGGCCCTTTTCTGGACCCTCTCCAACAGGCCCATGTCCTTCTCATGTTGGGGGCTCCAGAACAGGACCCAGTACTCCAGGTGGGGTCTCACCAGAGCATAATAGAGATGCAGCATCACCTCCCTCGACCTGCTGGCCATGCTTCTTTTGATGCAGCCCAGGATGCGGTTGGCCTTCTGGGCCTCAAGTGCACTCCTGTCTGTTTCTTTTGACTTACCCTTAAATGGCTACATTATGAATATACTTCATTAATTATATATGAGAATATTAATTAGAATATAATTTTAATATGAGAGCTGCTTTTTTTTCCTATAAGCTAGTATAACATTATTTACAAAACTCTAAGAAGATAATGAGTAACTAATGATATAATAAATCTTACATTGACCATATCAACTAACACATTTTTCATACCGAGTAAAAATGTGAATTTCATGCCACACCCCAGCAACTTTACTAATGAGCTATAGATTATTTTTGAGACTATTTTTCTTTAGTGCTGACTCCTTATATAAAAATGTTTTTATTTCTGCATATGTGAATGGGACAGAAATGGACTTTTTCCTTCTCCTAAGATTCATTTCTCTGGAACAACCAGAGTTGGTGCAATAAATGTTTTCAACAGAGGGAATAATAGAATCATAGAATCACAGAATATTTAGGGTTGGAAAAGACCTCCAAGGTCATCAAGTTCAATCATCAACCTAACACCACCACACCTACTAAACCATGTCCTGGAGTGCCACAACTACAAGTTCTTTGAACACCTCCAGGGATGGTGACTCCACCACTTCCTTGGGCAGCCTGTTCCAGTGCCTGATCACTCTTTCAGCAAATAAATGTTTCCTAATATCCAATCTAAACCTCCCCTGCCAAACTTGAGGCCATTTACTTGGGAAAAGAGACCAACACCTGCCTTCCTACAATCTCCTTTCAGATAGTTGTAGGGAGCAATGAGGTCTCTGCTCAGCCTCCTCTTCTCTAGACAAAACAATCACAGTTCCCTCAGCCACTCCTCATAAGATTTGTTCTCCAGACCCTTCACCAGCTTCATTGCCCTTCTCTGGATGTGCTCCAGCAACTCATAATCCTTGTACTGAGGGACCCAAAACTGCACACAGTATTTGATGTGTGGCCTCATCAGCGCCCAGTACAGGGACACAATCACTTCCCTGCTCCTGCTGGCCACACTGTTCCTGATACAAGCCAAGATGCTGCTAGCCTTCTTGGCCACCTGGACAAACTGCTGGCTCATGTTCAGCCGGCTGTCTACCAGCAGCCCCAGGTCCTTTTTTGCCCGGCAGCTTTCCAGCCACTCTTCCCTAAGCCTGTAGCACTGTATGGGGTTGTTGTGACCCAAGTGCAGCACCCGGCACTTGGCCTTGTTGAACCTCATACAATTTGCCTCGGCCCATAGAGATGAATTGTGTGAGGTTTAGCAACGATGGAACTGTCCTGTTCAAACAGGAACATAATTTGTTTCCTACAAACCACCACATTTTGTGAGAAACAGCTCCCAACAGATGTCAGACCTTTCATAAAGGTGTGTAAAACACTATGTTAAGTGTTTTAGTAGCATGGATGTCAGATTAGCCCATGACCATCATAATGGCCATGCCACTTCCTGGATGCACAGTCAGGGCCATCATGAACTGCACAAGCATTGTTCTACCAGTGAATGGTCTAACGGCCTGCTTTTCCTAGAATAAAATTTCTGGTAACTTCCTGGATTTGTTCAGTCTCTCCTTGAGGCGTCTGTGTCTTTCAAGAGAGGGAGGGAGTTCAAGTGTGGCTGGGAAGGCAACTTGGTAACACTGTTGATTCTCCTTTCCATTTAGCCAAGTAATTTTAATACATAGGAGAGAGTGACTAATCTCATAACTAATCTGCCAATTCTTTCTTTATATGACTGTCCAGGGACAGACTTTCCTAGCGAATTGTAGACCTATTATCAATTACTTCACTGCTAACATTTTGCTGGAAGCTGATTCTTCTGTTCACTGAAGAATGTTATTTCAGGAGTATATCACTTACAGACCATGTCTTCTGGGAATTTGAATCTACAATGGAGTAAGGAAATAAAAAAAAAAGGATACTAGAACTGTGAAAATGAAGTTTAATCTAACAGAAGTGTGTGTAAAGTTCATGGTCTCTAATAATCCCCTCAAATTATCATATTGAAATTTAAGAAAGACAGGCTGTGTGCATGTAACTAATAGGATGTTTTAGTTGGATGCAAACAACCATTTAAGGATAGAGCCATTCTGTAACGTCTTACTCAAAATATGCATTTCTTCAAACTTTGTGGAAACAAGTGCTACTAGTGTAAATACTGTATTATTCAGGATTATCAATTATTAAAATAAAATGCTATGGCAACTAGAATAGAACTTCACTTTTAGAGCTGGATGAAATTTTAACTACTGAGAAGTTACTGTTTCCCTTAATAGTATGAACTGTCATTTACACAAGTTAAATGTCTCAAAGACTGCCGCTGTCCCAGCAAACCAGATAAATATTCCAAATGTGCAGGTCATAGGAGGCTTTCCTAATTTCAGATAAATTTATATTTACTTTAAGGTATGATGTGTGTTGATAACTGAATCAGCCTGAAAGGGGGACAGGTTGATTGGCAAGCACGTTAGATAATTTATCTTCTTTAGAGTAAAGTAGTGTTCTGCCTACATTAGTGAAAAATAGTTTGTGTCGAAAACAAAACCCCCCTTTTGGATGAATGGTTAAAGCTGCTGTTTATCTTGAACATTTCATTACCATACAAGACTTGCAAAGAATTGATTTTTTTTTCCTTAAGGTTTGAATAACTGGCAACCACACTACCATTCCTTTTCATTTCATTTCATTTTTACAAAGGACAATAAAATGTATTTTCCCCATTTTGTCTTTGGAAAATGCATAATTTTATTAAAATCTAATTTTTACTACTGTATTGCTGTGTGCAATTATTTTTTTGTGTCTTCCTTCAAAAGAAAAATATTTCTCTAAATATATTTTCCTACTGCTTGGTATGGCAGGGGAAAATAAACATTGTCTGTTTCTGACAATTATTCAGTTCAAAAATAAGTGTAGTTTTTGCATCCCTTTTAAAATGTAATTTTAAATTCATACTGATTCTATAACAGTAAGTATTTTAAAATGTACTTTTTATTAATTTTTTTTTGCAATGTTGCCTAGCTAATTCTTTTTCAGTGAAGCAGAAGATGAATATTTGACAGATATTTTTTTTTTTAAAAAACTTATATTTTATATAAATCAGGAGATTCAAGAACCTTTGCTTCCATGATCAGAGCAATTATTAATTAAAAGTTTGACTGATTCCTTCTACTGCCAAAGTTCCTGTATGTATGCTTGCATATGTGTTAACTATCTAAATCATTAAATGCTTATTTTTGGTTTAGTTTTTCTTTGCATAAAAATGTGATACATTTAGCTATTCAAAGGATTTCCTCCTGTTGAAACTGATAAGATTTCAAACTTTGCTTTGGGACCATGGCAAGACGTATGTTCATGGACATGATTACAATACCACACAAGTGAGTGGACCTTATGATAGAAAACTGAGATTCGTGTTCCTACTCTGTGTCTTTAATTGGGACAATATCAGTGAGAGCAACAGGGAGAAGGTCAGTTTGGCATGTCTAATAACATAGTGTTATCCCATTCAGTAAGGATGCAGAGGTCTAAGACTTCCCAGCTAGAGCACAAATGGAAACTTCCACAGCAGTTATGTGTCTAAGTACTAAGCTCTCTATTATTTTCACTTGAGAGCTGTGATTTTTTTGATGAGAAGTCCAATCTTTTCAAAATATTTTGGTCTGTTCCAATCATGAGCTGAAATTTTCCTGTGGAAAAACTGTTAAGTCTGAAAATTCCTGACCAGCTGTTACACTAAATCAGTTTAGCCCAGAGCACAGAATATTTTGAATTGTGTCAGGTTTTAGATGGCACATCCTTTACAGCTGCTGTAGGCGAATAAATTCTCTTGCTGACAAGGATAAGATAATTGCCTTCAGAAGCACTGTTCTTGTTATTCACATACATTTTAGCAATGCTTTCTCAGAAGTGTTAAGTGTATTTGGAAACCGAAATAGGATCTGTGTTCAGAGAATATGTGGCTGAATTCTATATAGCAATGGTAGGTCTATCCTTTGTGCATGTGTATACAAGCACATTTGGAAATAACTATACAGGAATAATAAGATTGGTTGAGATAGTTCATCTCAGCAGGAGCAGCAACAGCAACAGTTATCTGTGCCAAATGAAGTACTCAAAGGAGAATGAGACTTCCACTCACATTGCGCATGAGTGGACTGAGTGCTATAAAATATTCCATGGTCTAACCATAACCTAGGCTATGCAGTCATGGAATGATGTCTAAATACAGTTTGCATTTAGGCCCTTACTCTTAATATTTCAAATAATTTCCATCTCTCTAGGAAGTCTGGTTGAAAGTTTGTCCTTTTCATGAGTGCTCAAATAACTTTCATTTTCAAATGTACCCAATTCTGCCATTCCTTAGCAAAACAAATAATTTAAAAAAAAAGTCTGTATCCACACACCACTGACATCCATGTGAGTTACCCCCTCTGAACAGAGATAAACACCAAACATAAAATGTATTTATATTACAGAAAAGTACCTAAGTGTATTCTCAAGAATGCTTAATTGCAGCAGAAATCAGAAAAGTAGCTCAAATTAAAGATTTCGCCATGTTCCTAAATTACTTAAATATTTTTGTGTCTTATAACCTGCTTAAGACTTCCTAGGAAGTCTGTTTCAAAGCAGGAAATTTAATTTAGGCTGTCCCAAAACTAGGCTGATGTCCTAATCACTATCTATTTTTCTGTAACTGTACTTTGTTATTTTTTAATTATTAAGGATGTAATTTATTGAACAATGAAGACATATCTATAGTGGTTTCATTAGGTAAGTTCACTTAAAAAAATACGTTTTAGATGGTGAACCAAGTCCATAACCTTACAGATTTTTTTTTCTACTTGAATTTTAATATGCCATTGCTTATTTTTCAGGTAAGGTTTTAGTCAGTTTCTTAATTTATTACTTTAAAATTATGTTTTGAAGCTATCAGAGAAAGTTCTCACAGCTTTGGACTATTACAGATCATGAGGGCTAATTACTATAGATGCACATTAAAGATATATAATTATGTGTAAGTGCCAAACTTGAATTCCCAGACATAAGATTAGACTCGATTTATGTCCAGATGATGGAACAATATGTTTATCCAGACAGGTGTAGGTAGATGTGAGCTTGTGTGAAAAAGGAAAGGAGTTAGAAAGATGCCAGGAGGCAGGTGCTAGTCTTTGAGGCACAACAGCATGCCATATGGCTCCCAGACAGGATCTAGCTGGTGCCTTTTGAGATCTGAGTGTGGGCAGAAGATCTTCTATCATATGACGGTTCATAAATGTGTCCTTTGCATTGCTATGATTCTGTTCTTTTTTATGTGACAAGTGCATAACCTATGCTAACTATATCCATCCAAACATTGAATAGCTTGTTTGGAGAACATGTACTTTTACAACAATTTCTTTTTAATCTAAAAGACTAAACTTTTTTCGCATGAGTCTCAGTGCAGATGCCAACTTCTGCAAGATCTGATGTTAATTAAGTGTCCCAGTGTTTAAAAATCCAGACATTTTTTCTTGGGTTTTTTTTTTTTTTTTTTTTGGATGCTAGAGCAGAATGCTGCCATTCTTTCTATTTTTATTTGAGGACTTTAGGCCCAGCAGACATAAGTTAACTAACTGTGGCTGGCTTGCTGGGAGTGTTGATATTGCGGTAACATCCCAGCACAGTTTTAACATACATGAATAAGCCTTGGCAACTACCTCTAACAAACTGGCAAAAGGTCAAAGAAATTACCAGGAAAGAATACAAAAAGACCTCAGATACTATCCTAACGTTGATAACAATAGCTGTTATTATAACTTTACGAACATAAAAGTTCTTAAAGGAAAATTTTCACCAGCAAGAGATTGTATTCTCATTAAATAAACTAATTCAAAGTGTATTGATTCAAGCATTTATCTTCAGCCACAAAACCCTGCAAATAATATACAAGTTCCCTTGCTCTTCTAGTAATACTATAGTCTTCAATATGGAAACAAAAATCTATAAAGTTATGGTATCATCATAGTAAAATATTTCTTAAGCAAAGGATGTAAATGCATACAAAACTATCAATATAATATCTGATATGCAATCAATGACTACTGTAAAAGTGAAATCAAAAGCAGGTTAAATTTTGACAACAGACTTTGGGCCCTTATATCAGACTTGTTAATAGGCAAGCACAATCAATAACAGATATGAAATCCAATATAAGTTTAAAACCCCATTACTCTGTAACTAGAGGTAATATTTACTTGAAATTTCAACTGTGAAGTTCTATTAATTTTTTTTTAATTTCTGCATGCATATATGCCCACATAGAGAACAATTTCACCAAACATAAACTAGAAAAATAATTTTCCACACAGAAATAATTGAAATCATACTAGTGTCACATGTAATTTTCTATTTTAAAAGCTTAAAAGTTGGTACCAGTATGATCATGATAGGTGGTCCAGTTCTGTTACCTGCATGGATCTCTTACTTTTCTTATCTTAGATATACAGGTCCAAAATCAAAATAAAGATATTAACAGAGGAAAGTAAATTGACAAGAAGGTTGCATATGTAGTGTCATTCTGTTTTAATTATTTGTAATGCTGTAATACATTTTCAAATAGTCAAGAAAAGATACGAAACTTACATTGTACAGAAAAAGAGAAACTACCCTGCAGGTAGTGGTGACTCTTTTTAGCATCATCTGAGGAAATCATAATTGCGAAACCGCATGTGATCAGAGTTTTGCCTTTATCAAATCTTGTGACAGCTGATAAGATAGATTTGAGCTCTTGTAGCATTGAATAAGTGGAACATTTATATGAACCCATAGGAAACCTTCAATTAAGATTACTCCAGGCGCATGAAGCTATTATTCAAATCTAAGAAACACTATTTTCATTTAAAGCCAATTCATTTATGAGGGAAACCTGACATAGTGATGAATTTGCTTCAGTATATGGACATCAATATATGTTCTGTGACTGCATCACCAATAATCACAAGAAATGCTGTTTGTTTTAATAGTTAAAATTATCTCCTTTTTTTTGTTTCCTACAGATAATACAGAACTACAAAGTACAAAAGAGATTGAGAAATCATCTATGCATAGTTAATTTGTTCAGCATAGCCTCTTTTGTAATTCAAAAGGAAGACAAAACCCACGTCATTTTATATGCCTAGAGAACAGTTTTGTGCTGACACCTTGAAGTATTTGTCATGCTTGCCTAAAATACTATGCTAGAGTGACTCCTTGCTGACAATAAGCTCAAAACCGTCTGTGGTCATTCATTTAGAAAGTAAGATCATCATTAGAGTTAACTCGGAGTAGAGTTCTCTGAGACCACAGTACTGGCTAAACACTGGTAGTTACCACTGACAGTACTAACTGCAAGCAATCCATGCTACATTGTGTGGTGTGAAACTCTTCTGTAGAATAAGAGTCTGATGAAACTAGTGGATACTTTTAGAGCTGTTGAGCATTTTTCTAGGCACTCAGCACGCTGTGACACTGTCAATCAGATACATCTTTGTGTTGCTGTGTTTCGAAGGAAAGCTGTTATGAGTGCCCTTCATGTGGATGATGCCATTTTTACTTTCGCAGAAGGATAAATGTGCATGACCCCTCCTTCTGGATTTACTTAATACTTCTGTATTTTAGTGTTTCAGAAAAAGTCCCCGCTTGCCCCTTCACTTGCTAAACCTTGTGAAGCACATCTTCTGTAGTCTCATATGGTTGAGCTTATTTGAAATTTTATCTTGGGAGGAATGAAGTGTAGAAGATAAAGTGCCTTTTAGTTGAAGACATAGCTTAAATGCTGGGGACTATAGAGAAAATTAACTACTGGCATTCATAAGGGGCCAGCATTTCAGAAAAGCAAGGATATTATGGAATTATTTTATCACCTTTGAACCCTGAGAGCTTTAAAGCTCCACTATATTTCCCCTAGAGCAATTCCTGACTACTTTGTTATGGCATATTTTATAAAATAACAGAAAACTACTTAGATAGTATTTTCATAAAACTTTAGTTCTATGAAGGTATTTTGAAACTCTACCTTTCAAAATAAAGACAGACTCTGAAGTGGGTCTTATAAATTATGGTTGGTGGCATTTCTCAAACAATGTAGATACAAAGGTATATCAGGTTCTTTTCATTCATTTTAATGAGCGTAATGAAAAGGTAATATGCTCTGAAATGTACTGCTCAATCTGAGCAAGGAGTAGTATGGAATAAAATAGCTGCTGTTGCCCCTTAGGACTGCAATACATTAAGATTTTGTTATCATTGTGTGCTTTACTGTTAACTGCCATGTGCTGCATTTATAATTTAATCCCTAACTGAGCTGATTCAATTACTTTGAATCTTTCTGATTCTTAAGGAAAAGTTTTCTAAAAGAAGGAATGAGAAAAAAATCAAATGACTCAATTACCTGAAAACAGTTTTGCTACGTGATAAGAAGTTCTCGACTGATATAAAACAACTTAACATCAAAACCAATGAAGCATAACATTTTATATGAGCAGAGTATTTGGCCCAATACTTGCATGTTAATTCTCTTAAGGGTTTTGCACGTAGGAGTTCTGGTTTATAATGAGAGATTCCAAATGCAATGATATCACACGTTATAATGATTTGCTGTCAACTTGTGCTGTTCTCTTTTCACATTGTCTATAAGTTTCACAGGTTTTAGCATGTGAATTTTCTGTGAAATTTTACATTTATTTTAACATTTTATCACTCTTTCAAAGTGTAACCCTTGACAACAAATTGTGATCCTGGTATTCCCCAGTCAATTCATTGAAGACCAAAGAAGTCCGAACTAAACCTGTTATTTTCTCTGCTGTGGTCTACAGAATGAAGAAGGAAAAGTGGAATCTAGTCAAAATGGGGGATGAGAACTTAATAATTTGCACATACACCTCTGTTGTTCCTATCAATTAATAGTGAGAGGCGGAGAGTTTCAGCCTTCTTAAGCAAGAGAACGATAGGAACCTCAGACTTTTAGTCCAATTATTCTCTTCCATGAAGAGTACCATCTATTTCTGGTATGATAACTTACTTATGAACTAGTTCTCAGGCTGTTCACAGTAAGAGCTTGGATCTTTTAAATGTTGGTGATACTGCAGTCATATCAGGACCACTGGTCTGGACTCAGGTGCCCACATCTGCATGCTGCACCTTGTCTTCTCTTTTGGATGACATCCAAGTAAAAATAATTGCTAATGTTGCCAGGAAGCAACTCTTCTGCAAATATTGAATGGAGTCTTGAGAATTTTTGTGCCAAGAAATATAACATACTCTTAATCTGCAGTCCTCCAGAGTGACCCAAAATATTTTACTGTGCTAGGAATGTGCTGTGTTTCTTTAAGCCAAGTCAACTGGGAGCCGAGGGGATAAAGGGCTCTGCTGCAAAATCACAGTAGTTGCCTTAATCTTACATTTCACGGAGCTGTCAATAAAGGTTAGTGACATCTTTCTACTTTATTTCCTGGCATGACCAGTGATGCCATTACATCTCATAGTAACATTTTAAATTAGGATTCTCAAATAAAGCTGTAATCCTTTGAAGCTGATATTTTCTAGACTGCCAACCAAGCAGATACTTAGGAGGATGTATATAGCTCCTGGGCCACTATTTTTCCCTTTGAAGTATGTTTTGAGGCTACTGTTGATTTCAGTAAAAGTTCAATAGACTAAATGTCTGTGTTATTGAAAGGTTAATTAAAACGTAGCAAACTGTTCTTATATGTTCATCATAGCATGACTGTTGCTGAACCTGTTTTGTTCAGTTCTTAAGTTATGGAAATAATACAACTGCTCTACTTGACTGTCATTGCTAATACATGCTTTTGGAATATTATTTAGTTTTCTGTACTTTTGAGTCTGATTATCTTTGAACTAAATAAAATATTTCTGTTACTATAGCTCACCTTCTGAATAATTTTAAAAGATTCTAACTTTTCAATTTAATAAATACTGCATATGCTTCTGATTTGGGGTTTTTTTTGTTTTTGTTTTTATGTTTGCCAGTAGTTTTGGACTTTAAAAGTTTTGAGTTCTATAAATATACTTATTATAGTTCCTCTGTGGTTTTTTTTTCCTATGCTGTATAATTAGAGATGTGGTGGTGCTAGCAGTTTTTTCATAGATTATGTGGTCATTCACTTTAACAAAGCGTGATCAAAAGGCATAATTATTCATCGATGAATGTGACTAATGTTTAAAAGGCATCCTATAGTTAAACAAAGAGAATTAAATATTTTTCAGAAAGCTGAAGAATATTGGTTATTGCACACTATGAGGTCAGCATTGGCAAGGGGAAATGGGTCACCGCTATGAACAGGAAATACTGGGAAGCACAATACAAAGACAGTGGTATTGTAAAAATGTTGCTTGGAAGGAATCTATGGAGGTCACCTTCTCCACACACCATTTGTGAGAGACTGTGTTGAATATTTGTCTCAACATTGTCGAAGCGTCAAACCACCATCTAACAATGGTACATCAGTCAAACCACAGGACTGGGGTCTTCCTGTTTTCCTACAAGATGATTCCCTTATCTTTCAAGCCAGTCAAGCCACAGGACTGGAAGCTTTCTGTTCTTTCCTCCTATTTTCCCACAAACCTGAATGCAGAGCTGATTCTGCAAAATTTAGCCTTACCCGTTGTCACGTTCTGGTTTCGGATGAGAGGAAGGCCCCCTTGCGTTCCAGCCGACCTCAGACGAGTCTGGGAGGCTGGGGGCGGCTGGACCAACCTCTCACACACCGGAGCGTGGTTTTGTTCGTGTTCTCGGGAAACAGAATTAAGACTGAAAACGGAGTCAAGTGCCAGGTAACTTTATTAACCCGACAAGAAGTTTGCAAATGGAAGAGAAAGGAGAGAAAGAAAGGAAAGAGGGAAAAGAATTCTGGCTATAACAGCTACCACCACGGGTTGCAGCTTCCCGACAGTCCAGTTCGCTCGATGAGGGAACGATCCGTCTGGTGTTGGTCCTTTTGATATTGGTTCCGTGGATGTGTATTTCGTTGAAAGAGAGAAAGCCGTTGAGTGAAGTGCAGTCGTGTAGTGAAGAAAAGAAGTGTAGTGCAGAAAGTGTGTGTGTAGAAAGTGTGTGTGTAGTGAAGAAAGTGTATCGAAGAAAGTGTGTGGTGCAGAAAGTATATTGAAGAAAGTGTGTCCCATTAAGAAATGTTCTCCTTTTATGTTGGTTGTTTTCTTTGTATTTCAAGAGCTGGTTTTTCCTAGCTGCACCCCTCACCTGGCGGTGATATGCATGCCCATTACCAGGTGATCCATTACTGGGCGATATGCATACCCATTACCTGGTGATACGCACCTCTGGGCGATGCATGCTGGGGGCTAGGGCTAGCTGTCTCGGAACCAGTTCTGCATTCAGGTTCTGCGAGATAACGGGAAGCCATTGTCCGGGTGGTGGTTTGATGTTTCGACAATGTTGAGACAAGTATTCAACACAGTCTCTCACACCACCCCATGGCTCAACATTGTGGAGTTCTGTGGTGGCATAAATGATAGAGGAAAGGAGGAAAAGAGAAAAAAGAAAAAAAAGATATGTACAATTCTAAACATTATTGTTTATCAGTTAGTGTACAAAGAGATATAGATGCTAAATACTTCAATTCAATTAACAATATCTTATCTAAGTAAATTATCTTGACATGTAAGCATGTGTCCCAGGCCCACTTTGAGGCTTATGGCTCCGGGGGTTCAGAAGAAGCAAGTATTGTTTACAAGGACAATCATAAGGTAAACAAAGATAAACCAACAAAACTATGGCAATGTACCATATCATAAATGCCCCAAGATAAAGCTCCATCAAAATATTAATCATTTTGTTCATTTTTGCGACCATTTTTTTTCTTCAGCGAAACAGTTCAGTTTTTGCTTTTTGGTGAGGCTGTGTGACCAAGTCCTCATGGAGCTTGTGGTTGTGCAATCCTGGTCCACCAGAACTGGGGTCTGGATATGTAGGAGGAAAATGGATTTCCACGCCTCCAATTCAGAGCACGGTCAATAAACAATAACACTATAAATTTGCTGTTAATTTTATATCATCCCGTGGACCAATGGTGGTTAGAAAAAAAAACAAAACAAAAACAAACAAAAACCTACAAACAAACAAACAAAAAGGAAAAAAAAAAATTCTCATGTCTTTCCATCGTCTAGTGATGCTGAGACATTAATTATCCTTTTCAGTCTCCATCACCACCACCCCGTGGCTCAGCATCGCTCACCAAGGTTGAAGGGGGGGGGGGGCAGGGAACTGCCATGCAATTTGGCTGACAAAAGCCAATAGTTTCTATAGCAAGCAGAAAAGTTAGAAGTGGCAAAGTTATATGATTCTAACAGTTACATGTTTGGTTTGCCTTACAAATCTGATATGTTTAACCCCATCGGGTGAAGTCACAGTGACTGCTTGCATGCGAGTCACCACGCTTTGTATTAATTGAATTAGACATGGTATAATACAAGGCAAAAACATTAAGGCTGCTAACCCACATAACAAATAAAATAAAAGTCGTTTCATCCATAGTGTTCCTGGTAGCCAGGACCACAAATCACCATCCCAACCATTCCATGTCTGAGTGGGGACATGGGCTAGTTTTCTAATGTCTGTGGTTAGTTGTAAAACCACTTCACCTACATCCCTTATTTTTAAACAACAATTAGAAATGTTTAACTTCCCACACACTCCTCCCTCTTCGGCCAACAAATAATCCAAAACCATGCGGTGTTGCAAAATCGCAGTGCGCATCTCTCAAGATTGTTGATTCAAGAGATCTATAGTATCGGCAGTTTTGTTGGTAAAGATTTCCAAAACTGCCTGCAAGCAAATTATGCGATTTAGGTTATAAGTTGGTTCCCGAGCCCCTGTTACCAATTCAGTAGGATTCCAAGTGGCCGGCCCATAATGCTGTATTATCCTCTCGGGAGGCCACTCGTTCTTCCCCCATTTTTGCGTTCCACCTATGTCAATCTCGACAGCTCGCTTATTGCGTGCAACACCTTCATCACCCAAATTATCATACAATTTTACTCCTAGTTGGGGACTCTGCTTCTGGAAGCAGGAAAAATAGAGGCTGGATAATTCCAGTATAACAAACCCCTGACCAGTTTGCTGGTAGTATTTTGTAGGCAGTGTGTCCACAGATCCAGTAATGTCCTTTTCTGGCTCTGACCCCTCCAGCAAATGGTCCAGCTGCAGTACCAAGCACCTGTGTCGTTTTTCCACTCACAAGTCTGAATATAACGTCGGCCATCAGGCCATCATGTGTCAAAGGATTCATTTTTATTTGACCAAAATTCCCCAACATTCTTACTGCATCCAGCTTCATTAACCGACATCCATATACTGAGACTAACATCTTTGTTAATTAACTTATATGTGAGTGTCCACTGACATCTGCTTTTCCCCACACTGACTCCTCCATTTTGGGTGCGACTTAAACAATATCTACCTATGGCAGGGAATTGGACTGGTCATGTTTCAGAATCGTCCTAAGTGGTGTCATTGATCTTGCTGTAATTGCTCATGATTTGTCCCGGCTTGAGGGGCATGGAGGTCCATGGCCAGCTTGATAGTCCTAGAGGTCCTCCACACACCCAACAGTGGCTTGGGTTAAAAGCTTCACTCACAGATTTTGCTAACAAAATAAACTCACTGCTTTCAAAGGAGTTTTGTAGTAAAGGGGGGGATGAGCTGGTGCCTCTTCCCCACCTCGGATAAGTCCCCAGAGCAATATAATTGAGAGGAAAAACGGTGTTTACAGACATTTTCACTGATAGGTTTTATCCCTTTGTCTACTGGCAAAGGTCTGGTGCTTTCTTTCTCCTACAAACGAGATAAAACAGAACCTTCTCGGGTGAAAGAAAGAGGAAGTGAAGAAGGAAAAGAATAAAAAGGGAAAAAAAAGGAGAAAACAAGCAAACAAACAAAAAACGACTGAGAGGCGAGAGTCAGGGCGGGGAGGTTCCTGCTTGTTTAGAAGAATGTCAGTTTGTCTAAAATGAAGGAACTATCCATCGGGTGTTAATTTTATGTTCCTTCCCAGAGACCTGTCAATGCTGGGGCAGTAAGAGTTGTTCCAAAATTGACTTTTCGCCCCAGCCATGTTTGTACCAGTTTCTCTAATTTCTGGGTTGGAAGCCAATCCATTAAATCTTGGGGAATACCTGCCAGGAGTCCCATTTGCCGCCACTTCTGATGGCTGAGGGGTCTCCCTCTCCCAGGATCAGTAAGTCGGACCAACCTAGAATCTTGACTTCTCTTGACCAGTGCTGGCCACCCTTCACCCTTTTCTGTGGCTCTTACAGCTCTGGTTTCAGTTTTTTGTCCAAATTCACCAACAGGACCATATTTCCTCCCAAAATTTATGAGTTCTTGGGTTACTTTCCCCCATGTCCACAGTTTCCTCCCTGTCCTTCTGTGATCAGGGGTCACTGTTCCCTCCAGAGCACCGGTGAGTCGATGTGCCACAGGGGTACTTTGTATCTTCCCCTGTAGCTGGATCCCAATGGGTTTCAGGGAATCAGGAAGTCCTCAAATTAGAGGAGTCATCCATTCAGGATCCACAGGCATCATCATTGGAGAGCCCTGGTTAGGTTTGAGCTCTCTATCATACATCATTTGCAAACAAGCAGCCTTCTGCACGCTCTCTACCAGTTGATCCACTGTGCCCGTGATGGC
>WHYT01017962.1:392876-424067 GCA_009806455.1 Tetrax tetrax
GCAGAAAAGTTAGAAGTGGCAAAGTTATATGATTCTAACAGTTACATGTTTGGTTTGCCTTACAAATCTGATATGTTTAACCCCATCGGGTGAAGTCACAGTGACTGCTTGCATGCGAGTCACCACACTTTGTATTAATTGAATTAGACATGGTATAATACAAGGCAAAAACATTAAGGCTTCTAACCCACATAACAAATAAAATAAAAGTCGTTTCATCCATAGTGTTCCTGGTAGCCAGGACCACAAATCACCATCCCAACCATTCCATGTCTGAGTGGGGACATGGGCTAGTTTTCTAATGTCTGTGGTTAGTTGTAAAACCGCTTCACCTACATCCCTTATTTTTAAACAACAATTAGAAATGTTTAACTTCCCACACACTCCTCCCTCTTCGGCCAACAAATAATCCAAAACCATGCAGTGTTGCAAAATCGCAGTGCGCATCTCTCGAGATTGTTGATTCAAGAGATCTATAGCATCGGCAGTTTTGTTGGTAATGATTTCCAAAACTGCCTGCAAGCGAATTATGCGATTTAGGTTATAAATTGGTTCCCAAGCCCCTGTTACCAATTCGGTAGGATTCCAAGTGGCCGGCCCATAATGCTGTATTATCTTCTTGGGAGGCCACTCATTCTTCCCCCATTTTGCGTTCCACCTATGTCAATCTCGACAGCTCGCTTATTGTGTGCAACACCTTCATCACCCAAATTATCATACAGTTTTACTCCTAGTTGGGGACTCTGCTTCTGAAGCAGGAAAAATAGAGGCTGGATAATTCCAATACAACAAACCCCTGACCAGTTTGAGGGTAGTATTTTGTAGGCAGTGTGTCCACAAATCCAGTAATGTCCTTTTCTGGCTCTGACCCCTCCAGCAAACGGTCCAGCTGCAGTACCAAGCACCCGTGTCGTTTTTCCACTCACAAGTCTGAATATAACGTCAGCCATCAGGCCATCATGTGTCAAAGGATTCATTTTTATTTGACCAAAATTCCCCAACATTCTTACTGCATCCAGCTTCATTAACCCACATCCATATACTGAGACTAACATTTTTGTTAATTAACTTATATGTGAGTGTCCACTGACATCTGCTTTTCCCCACACTGACTCCTCCATTTTGGGTGCGACTTAAACAATATCTACCTACGGCAGGGAATTGGACTGGTCATGTTTCAGAATCATCCTAAGTGGTGTCATTGATCTTGCTGTAATTGCTCATGATTTGTCCCGGCTTGAGGGGCATGGAGGTCCATGGCCAGCTTGATAGTCCTAGAGGTCCTCCACGCACCCAACAGTGGCTTAGGTTAAAAGCTTCACTCACAGATTTTGCTAACAAAATAAACTCATTGCTTTCAAAGGAGTTTTGTAGTAGAGGGGGGGGATGAGCTGGTGCCTCTTCCCCACCTCGGATAAGTTCCCAGAGCAATATAATTGAGAGGAAAAACGGTGTTTACAGACATTTTCACTGACAGGTTTTATCCCTTTGTCTACTGGCATGTCTTCTGGTCTGGTGCTTTCTTTCTCCTACAAACGAGATAAAACAGAACCTTCTCGGGTGAAAGAAAGAGGAAGTGAAGAAGGAAAAGAATAAAAAGAAAAAAAAAGGAGAAAACAAACAAACAAACAAAAAACCAAAAAACGACTGAGAGGCGAGAGTCAGGGCGGGGAGGTTCCTGCTTGTTTAGAAGAATGTCAGTTTGTCTAAAATGAAGGAACTATCCATCGGGTGTTAATTTTATGTTCCTTCCCAGAGGCCTGTCAATGGTGGGGCAGTAAGAGTTGTTCCACAATTGACTTTTCACCCCAACCATGTTTGTACCAGTTAGAGAAACATCCATTAAATCTTGGGGAATACCTGCCAGGAGTCCCATTTGCCGCCTCTTCTGACGGCTGAAGGGTCTCCCTCTCCCAGGATCAGTAACTCGGACCAACCTAGAATTGTGACTTCTCTTGACCAGTGCTGGCCACCCTTCACCCTTTTCTGTGGCTCTTACAGCTCTGGTTTCAGTTTTTTGTCCGAATTCACCAACAGGACCATATTTCCTCCCAAAATTTATGAGTTCTTGGGCTACTTTCCCCCATGTCCACAGTTTCCTCCCTGTCCTTCTGTGATCAGGGGTCACTGTTCCCTCCAGAGCACCGGTGAGTCGATGTGCCACAGGGGTACTTTGTATCTTCCCCTGTAGCTGGATCCCAATGGGTTTCAGGGAATCAGGAAGTCCTCGAATTAGAGGAGTCATCCATTCAGGATCCACAGGCATCATCATTGGAGAGCCCTGGTTAGGTTTGAGCTCTCTATCATACATCATTTGCAAACAAGCAGCCTTCTGCACGCTCTCTACCAGTTGATCCACTGTGCCCGTGATGGCTAGGGGATCTCCCCTCTCCAAAGGGTTCAGCCCCCCAGCCCAATACGCTGCCCTCTGTGTCAAAGACCATGGGGCCCGATAATTGCCGGTAGTTAAAAATACACCTGGACCCCAATATCCTTCTGCTTCCTTTTCTGACAACAGGATCCCATCCCCCCCCAACAACGACACTCTCCAGACATATTCTGTTTCCAATTCCTTTGGAGTCCTTGAAAAACAGAGGGGCCCAGAGATGGTATTGGGCATGCGTATCACCATCAGGTGAGGGGTGTGGCCAAGCAAACCCACTCTTGGAATATGTGACATGAATAAGACGAATGAGAAAAAGACAGAAACGACCAACATCGGACGGAACATTTCCCCCACTGAGTCAAGTGGACTGTCGGGATGCCACAGCTCTGTGGTGGTAGCTATTGCAACTGAAACTCTTTTCCCTCTTTCCTTTCTTTCTCTTCTTTCTCTTGCATTTGCCAATTTCTTTTCAGGTTAATAAAGTTACCTGGCTCTTGACTCCGTTTTGAGTCTTAATTCTGTTCCTGAGAATACGAGCAAAACCACGCTCCAGTGTGTGTGAGGTTGGTCCATCCGTCCCCAGCCTCCCAGACTCGTCTGACGTTGGCTAGAACGCAAGGGGGCCTTCCTCTCGTCTGAAATCAGAGAGTGACACCATTCACAGTGGGTACGTTGTTGGCACTGGATCAGGTTTAGTGAGGATTTTTATTGCTAAGTCTTGAAAATCTTCACGGACTGAAATTTAGCAGGCTGTCTTGTAACTTCTTCCAGTACTGCCAAACCTCTCTACTGAAGTGAAGATTGTTTTTTACATAATGTCCAGTCCTGGATGTCACCATATCCCAAATCCTCCACATGTATATAAGCTCTGACTGAGAAGCAATAGATGCAAATTTAGACACCCAAAATCAATTTGCTGTTTCCTGTCTGAATTTATTAGCCTTACTGTGGTATGGTTTTGTATTGCCTTGAACTCAAATGTACACATCTAAGATTATGTATATGACTTGGGCTCTTCTCTGCTTCCTTATGAAACCAGCATCAAAGCACACATTCAGCTGGAGCTCAATTCTACTTTCAGCCCTGCCTTAAAGAGAAGAATCCATGTCACAAATGACACTATTAGGAGTGCAATTAAACTGAGAGTAATGATTTCACGGAGTCGAGAGGACGCATATCAGTAGATACTTTTTTCTTATTAGATGGATAACCAATAGGGGAAAAATGTTCATAAGAAAGGCAATGTAAAACCTTGAATTGCCATTTTCTCTACTAATTCTCCCTGTAGATGGCTCTAAGATCTTCCAGAGGAGACATAACTTACATTGAGTGGGTATTAATTTTTTTTTTTTTACTTTAGTTTTGACATTTTAAACAGGGGCTAAATTTCTGAAGGGAAATTCTGCCTTTTCTGAAGGATCAAAAAATCTTGTAACCTCAGAAGAATCAGCATTTCTTTGATACAGCAAGTTCACAGGAAAATGCAGAAATTATAGGAAATTTGAAAAAAATGAACAGAACAAAGAAACATAGTAGTATATGATATAATTGCATCTGGAAATTTGTATCCTGTAGGTATTAGTTTCCAGTCTGTGCAAGGCTTTTCATACAGTACTTTAGAATAGTATACATATAGAACAAGCCAAACCATCATCCATAGACAGCATGTTAAGAAGAGCCCACCACCCAGAGGGAATCTCTGGAGGCAGCAAGGCATTGCTAAAATAGATTCTTTGGAATTCAAGTGCTTGCTTCTAGCCTGAAAATGGCACTAACTTTCTTTCAGAATTCATAACCCAAGACTCTCACAGATTCTTAAGATTTTTTCTTTACAGTTGCTTCTTATTTTTGAAAGATACCATTCTTCCTTTAAAGGCATTCCTGAGGAGCAGTAAAGTGATAAAATACTTCAACAGTCCTTTCAACCAGAAGCTGGGGCTAGAATTTTCCCCTTTCACATCAGTATTTAATCACAAAGCTACAGGATGATACTTGCAGTTGCTTTCTGTTAGTAAAGGAAAAGCAGGCTCTAAGACTTTGGTGAAAAATGTAAGAGTTTTAACAGAAGGTTTTGAATCTGTTTTTTTTTAGAATAACTTTAAGTTTGGAGAGGAGACAAGTTTTGGTGTATAAGCTGAAATAGATCTGCTTTAATCAGTGAAATACAGGCTGAGACAGGTGTGTTTGGTCTTTTTTGTGGTCATGCTGTAACAGATAACAGATTCTTACATTTGATATTTAGTCATTTTTGCTGTTAAAGGTATAGTTGATATGAAATGCTGGTAAATTACGTTGATACTCTTTTAACTTAGTTGAAATATATGGGGTTTTAATCCATTTCTCATGGCCTAGCCTAGAGAATGAATAGGTGAATGAACCCATATCTATATTTACCATAAGATGCTTGGAAAATTTATTTAAATGTTATTAAACGGGAGCAAATATGTTATGACAGTTTCCTGAAGTGACAAAAAGAAATATGAGAACACGGAATATATATTAAAAATTGCTTTTAAGTATTTAATGTAGAAACTAGATCATGGCAGGAAAACGACACTGTGTGACAACCTTACTAAGGGAATAACTTTACATGTTAGACGATATACTTGCTGGAAAATATCAACAGCTCCTTGCGTTCTTGTGTTTCTGCTGTAGTAAACAAATTCGGAGCTGACCTATACATACATATACATATTTAAATAAAAATATCTCTTAAGAGATCTTATTTTTTTCATGAAAACAGAAAAGTAGCCTTTAACACATTCTTTCTTCAAATAACTAAGCAAGCCAGTTCCCTTCTAGCAGCAAGTAGATAAAATCACTAATCCCTTCAAAAAGCAAGCAAGGTAAGAACAGGACTTTGCTTCCTGTACAGTAGGTGAATGCTACAGAGGTGAGATATCTTTTTAATTGTGATTGTTATGTGGTAGAGGAAAGTTTTACAAAAAGTACTGTGTTCATGTAAAACTTTTTTTTTAAAAAAACTTGAAATATTAATCTCTCAGTAATGCAAGTTTGTGCTAGGAAGACACAACCTGTAAAAATGGACAAAATGAAAATACATTTGAAAATCACTGTGTGCAATTTCACATAATAAAACAGCAGGGAAGATGTCCTTAATTTTCATTTTGTTTAAAGTTTATATCAACCACTTCAGTGATATATATGTCTTTCTTTCTGCATAATGTATCTTTTAAGAAAATAGATTACTTTGGGGTACAGGTCAAATGGAATATTGATATAGGTCTTGATTTCCATAAGATGTCTAGCCAAAGGGATTGCTATTTGGACCTTTAACTTTTGATTATATTTTGGGGGCTCCTTATATTTTATAAATACTTTTCTATTGAAGAATAGTTTTCCTCTTATTTCTCAGATTTTGCAGATAAGAGTACACTAACAGTCCAGTGCTGAAGATACATATATTGATCACACATAGCATGGTATTTATGTGGAGAGAGAGCTCCAGGTTGAATTTAGAGGATTGGAGGTGGGGGACTGAATGTGACCCTTTAAGGTGAAATTACTTCAAGAACCGTGGAAAAATGGCAAGGATAGAAAATACTTCATTGTTTTCCATATTAAATAGTGAGACACACTTATGTGCAGAAATCTTTACACTTGGTATACCAGGTGACTGGACGACAAGATTATATGGTTTTGCCACTGGCTTGCCTGGATGTGCCTAATGGGCAAATTCATTTGATTAATTGTTGCATGCCATTCTTAGGATGTCTGCCATTCATCTGTGCGGGCTTGGCAATCAGAGCAGGCAATGAACAGGATTGAAGGTGATGTTTGGTGTCTCCAGGTCAAATACAGAGTTTGAAGAAAAGTGTCAGAATAGGCTAGGGAAATAAAGAAAAATGTACACACCTAGATAGAGGATTGATGTAAAAAGCTTATAAAAATAAAGGAAAAAAAGAGGGAAAATGAACACATGAAGGAGGGAGTAAATGTCACAAATTTCACTTAAAAGTTTTGTCGTATGGAGGACTTTAAGAAAAATCTAGGTTGAATTAAACAACAAGAAATGAAATAGAATACATGGATTGACAATGCAGGGGACTGCACTCACTGCGGTTTGCCTATGGCTGCCTGAGGGCACTGCGTGCTGTAACACGTCTGCAGGTAACATCTGCAGGACTGCAGCCAAATGCAGGATGGGTTGTTATTCATGCAAAGCTGGCAGTGCTGAACTCCGTGTCTCTCATCCTCCATCTTCCACATCATTTGGTTTAGCTTCAGAATATCAGGAGAGATTTTCTGTCGCAAAATATTTTGCTCTTTTAGTCTTCGTGAGCTACCTGTGCACAGTTCTGTCTCCAAGCATTATAGATGGCTGTAGACTGTTTCCAACAGCAGTATTTCAGCTTAATATGTCTTGAAATTGTTCTGGTGCCTTCAGCAGAGTTTTCTAATATGTATTTAATTAGGTCCAGAACTTTTAAAAATGCCTCCATCCATTTTACAGCAGTGAAGTTGTGAAGTATTGCAGCCTCTCAAATCTGAAAAGCAGTTTAAAAACAAACGTGGATCTCAAGAAGGGAAGTTTTGTATAAGTAGAGCTGGCGATTATATGATATATTCCTCAGTTTATAACATTACAATAGTTCCAGAGTCACCTTTTTCGTTGATAATTCCTCCATAAAATATTTTATATAGCCCCAAAATATTTGCAACTCTTGATTCTTTAAATTGTCCTAATTTTCTGTAATTACTAAGACTTAATATAACAGAAGAGCAGCTTCTGACTCAGCCATACTTGAACATTTCATGCGAAAAGTGCAAAGCCTGATAATAATTCAGCTTGCTAATAAAGACGCAAGTCACGGCAAGATCTGTGTTAATGTCAGAAATTATTTGGATGATGCAAAGGACAGCAAAGTCTTTAAAGAAAGTAAAGAATCTTTCACATGAGGCCATACAAAATACAAACATTCTTTGTGGCGATAAAATATGAGATGAAACTAAAATGCAAAACAATGGCATTTTTATGTACTTGAGGATTTCTACATACAGCATATAGTGCAGTAAATACTATGCAGAAAAATGCAGAAAATTTTGAGAATTTTCACTTTTGTGTACATGTAGTAGCTGCTTATTAGAAACATGATATCTCAGAATTTTAAAATACCTTTTCAAATACTTGAAGGCAACTGCAGATAAAATAAGATCCATTTTTGCACGGATCCACCTTAGTGGCCTTTAAGTTAGAGAAACACATAGCATGGATACATAAAACTTTGAGATTTTTGTGAACTAGTAATTTACATCAGCAAACTGGTTGAAAACAAGTATATGAGAGAAATGAACTCTGTATGAAATGTGAAACTGATTGTTAAATGTGAAGTGAAATTTTACAGAACTACTGTAGTGCAATGCTATGTAGAAAATATATAGTTGAAATGTCAATTAACTCTCATTTCTGTGACAAAGCGGAGACTTAAATTAAAATTAATTTTATGAAACTCCCGAGAAAAATACAAAAACTGTCGAAAAACCGTTACTTGATAGATTCATATGAATATGATTTCTTCAACTCTGACTCTGCTATCTGATATCATGGAAGTGTTACATTTAGTTTCATTAATTTTGATTGTTTATTGTTTTCTATCTTAAGTAAATTTGTCTGTACTGTCAAAGAAAAGACTGTACACTTACCTCATCAGGATGCAAAATACTTATTTGGGTGGTCAATTTCTGTTTTAAAAATAATTCTTCTTTTCTGCAGGAACTCAAAATAAAAATATAATGACTAAATGACGTAATTCATCCATTACAGAGATTGACTGATGCATCATTATGTGACACCACGATAGTATAATTTTTATAAATGAACATAAACCTCAGATTTTTTCTTTACTTTGCAATTTTTTTATGTCAATAATAGTACACTTTCTACTCCTGGAAAGTAATTTTTTTTTCCAAGGGTGAATTCATTTTACTGGAACTAAGCCACCAAATAAATCACATTGTTTTTTCTCATGTGCTTTGTTAAATGGTGATAAATATTTTTATCTTTAAGACTTTTTCAGTTGCTGGTCTTTCCATCTTACACAATGACTAACTTTATATTAAAATTTAAATTGTTTTCCATTTGCTTTCTTCTTCACATTGCTGCAACAAACTTGTTTGCCTTGCAGTGTCTAAACATAGGTCAGAATGAAAGTTGCACAGCTCTGATTTGTTTAAGACAAATATTCCCAAATTTGCAAGTTTAACTTGTCTAAATTATACCAGCCAGACCTATGTTCTCCAGGTAATCTATTTAATTGACCTGCATGGTTATTCAGTAGTGGAAATATTTTCTCTCTTTCTCCTTTGAGAATTCTTCAGGCCAGGGGAGTCTACAGGGTTTTCCATTGGCATAAAGAGTTGAAATTAGAACATTAATTACACACAGAGTTATGGTTGAACTTGTCAATGTGTTCTGTTCCAAGCAATGAGGGTAGAAAAAAATCCCATCAAACAGAAGTACAGAAAAAACTGAGAGTTTGAAGAGAGAGAATTTTAATAACGAAAGGTGGTAGAATGTTTAATTGCCTTAATAAAGTAAATGCTGGAAAAATGTTTTGATGCGGAGTACTCAAAGATCTCGATGAACAGGAATAATATGTATATTTTCAAAATACATGTCTCTGTGATTACACATATGAAAGGAAATGAGAGAGGAGTTCAGTGACGATGATTTTCAGTCAAAAAGTTTGTTTTGAAATGCATTTGAAATGTTTAGATTAATTTATTTTGCTGCTAATACATTTGCAGAAACACGGAGAATTTAGAACTGTTGGATATAAATTAAACTTATTTGAACGAAGTTAATTTTCAGATATACCCTGTCACCCAAAAAAATTATAATGAGTACTTGTGATTAAAGAAAATATGAAGAGCTTTTGCTCATTTAGAATATTAAGATTGGTTGTCGCTGCTAATGATGTGCAAAATGAAATTCTAGTAATTATGTAAATAAAGGAACAAGCAAATCTAGATATATTGCCGAAATTCCAAGGAAAAGATAAACAATTTTGAAACTATCAATTGATCATTCTTGTATTTGGTCTGGCTGAGATGGAGTTAATTTTCCCCACAGCAGCCCTCATAATGCTGTGCTTTGTATTGGTAGTTAGAAAGGTGCTGATAAAACACCAGTGTTTTGGTTACTGCTGAACAGTGCTCGCACAGCATCAAGACTGTGTCTCCAACATTCCCCCCTCACCAGTAGGCCGGGGGGGACAGTGTCTTGGGAGAGGACATAGCCAGGACGGCTGAGACAGACTGACCAAAGGGATAATTTATACTAGACGACATCAGCTCAGCAAAAAAGGTTAGAGAAAGGAGAAGGAGGAGGGGCATTTGTTATTGTGACAATTTTCTTCCAGAGCAACTGCTATGCATTCTGAAGTGCTACTTTGTGGGAAATGGCTAGACATCTCCTGCTGATGGAAGCAGAGAATAAATATTTTGATTTTATTCACTTCCACAAGCAGCTTTTGTCTTTGCTTTATAAAACTGCCTTTATCTTGACCCATTAATTTTTTCCATGTTGCTCAATCCCTCCCTCCCCTGCAGTGAAATGCAGAAGAGAATTGGGAGAAAAAGAAAGGCAAAACTTCTGAGTTTGGATAAAAACAGTTCAACAAAACAACAAAGGAAAAGAAAACAGAGAAGCGAAAGAGAAAAACCATGACAGAATATACTAAGCACATGATTCATGGCACAATAGCTCACAGTGAATCCTGACATTCAGCTTGCTCCCAAGTTTCCTACTTGGAACCACCTCAGTGCGGTCCTCACTTTATGCGCTAAGCATGATGTGACCTGCTATGAAATAGCCCTTTGGCTAATTTGGGTAGACTAGGCCAGGTTAATTAGTAAGCTATTCCAGCTGTGTCCCCTCCCAGCTTCCTGTGAAAATTAACTCCATCCTAGCCAGAAGCAGGACATTTATCTTAAATGAGAGAGAAGAATTAATTATTTCAGTAAGACAGAGTCTCTACATTTACTCCAGTAATCATGATGGAGAATGAAGAATAGTTGAGTTTGCTTGGTAATACGTGACCTTTTCCACAAAATAAGAAATGTTTAATGTTTCCTTTTCCCGAACCTAGCAGATGTGTATTTCCAGAAGTACAAACCCTTAAAAAATAGTTAAAAATATATACATCTTTTCAATAATATTATTAGCATGATCCTTCAATGTTTACCACTATTTGCATTTTTGTAGGTTGCAAATACCTTTAATAAAGGGAAATGTTCTGAGGGGCTAGAGAGAAAAGGCTATACTTTAGACACATACAGCTTAAACAGTAAGTGAGTGATACTAGGCTGAAAAAAGACCATGGAAGGAAACTGTAGGGTTGTCTTAAAGCAACTCAAACAAGTAAACTTAAAATTAATGGATAGCATTGATTTCTTTTGTTACTTTAAATATGTAGTACTATTTTTGTGTTGCTTTTGGATGTATTTTTCGTGCTAACAAAATAAAATGCAAAGAATAACAATATTCAACTTCAATTAAATATGTTTAGTTTTATTGCAAATTGTTGTAGGAAGAAAACAATCAAATAAAATGTCTACATTTACTATGCAACAAGTCCCTTAGGCTGTTCCATATTCATTAATCTTTAGCAGTAATAGAATTGCTAAATAGCTTTAGCCATTTGTTCCAAACCTCAAATTTTTAAGTTGACAGTCTTGCTGGCATGTTCAAACCTCAAGTTCAACTATTCAAACAATTTTGTGTTGCTAATATTAAAAAAAAATAATATTTATGGTAAATTTGAAGTGCTCTCTGAAAGTTGTATGTTATCTCCTGTTTGTACTGCTTTTTTTCTTAGTATCTGTGAATACAACAACAAAGATGGCTAATGCATTGTACTGGCAACTAAAGTTCTACTCTCATTGATTCTGTCGGTCCTTGAGCAATTCTTCTTGCAATAAACATAGCTGCAAAACTGAGAAGCTTACATTGCTAGCAATTTTATCTGTAAGCTTGCACATAAAGAGCAACCCAACTCTTTCTGAAAGTACAGTGGTTGAATTCTCTTGGTATTTCTAATCTAAAACATGATAGTGAAATGTTAGTATCTCTTTTAATGAAGTTCTATGACCTTAGAATAATTAAGAGAAAAAAATATTATCAGACTATCTCTCTAAATATCTGTATCAATCTTCTGAGTATCAGAAAGAGGTAGGAGGGAAGAATAGTATGAGTTTCATGGAAGAGTTTGAAGGTAAACTTTGAATGTTCTCTTTCTAAATCCATATAAAATATTGTTTACTACAAACTGCAGTAATTTCAGAGTCACTAGCAATAGGTTCATAGGCTTTCTCATGGTGACTACTTAGAGCATATGAAATATATATCCTAACTTCAACCATCTGTTGAGGCAATGGAAAGCCAATAGGAGGCTACAAACTTCTCTTCTAAGGAAATATGCTTGTTCCTGAAAGAAAACAACAACAAAAAAAGTGTACCTCAAATATTTAAAAGATGCTCCTGTAAAAAAAGCACAGGTCTTGTTAAATCTCTGCCTTCTAAGGGAAATGTCTTCACCCTCTTTTACTGTGCTCACTAAGTCTTCATTAGGCATCTTGAAATTGTAGCTACATATGTATATTGTACTTATCATTTCGAGGCCATTTAAAAATGTGACTGCACTTTATTTTACTCTAAAAATTTCTCGTATCTCCACATCTTATATAATTTCAATAACAAGCATGGCTCCTCACCTAGAACATTGTATCCACCCTGGTTTAATTCTATTCAGGGAATTGATGCCTGATTGCAGATGTTCTGTGTATTTAATGATTCATTTCAATATTTACCTTGTATTTCCCTTAAGTTCCTTATTTAGTTTCCATAAATGCTTGTTCCTAGGGATGGTGCAAACAAGCCAGACTACAGCAATAGTGATAAATGGTGTTGATGCCTCAGGGCAATACCTAAGTAAATTAGCTGGTAAAGCTAAACTGTTCAGTTTCAATTTTTAATACTGTTATGTAGCATTGCTTTTCATTCACTGAATTGGCTTTGCTTACTCTGTGATTTAATTGTTCTTCACAGGGTAATGAAAAGTTAGAAATGTATAAGAAAGACAAGTGTAGTTTTACAACTCAAGCTAAGTAAGAACATGATAGCTAAAGAGTAATCCAGGGAGCTCTGAACTAAGAAAAGCAGTTTAAAAGCTTTTACAATGTGCACTCCTTAGAATAACTTTTTGCCTGGAGGATTAAAGTACTTCTAGATTTCAAGATGTAGAGCTCCTTAAGCCATAAGATCCTTCTTATTCTTTATCTTCTCTTTCAGAACAGTCAATATCGCATGTACAAGGGAGAATGGAAGAAGATATACATGAAATTATTCTAGAATTAGTCTAAAGAACTGCTAAAACAGAAGTGCTGTCTTTATATCCATAAAACTTTCTAGACCTTTCATATGACATTTTTTTTCAGTCCACAGTATCCTAATTTACAGGAACATGACTCTCCTGGAACTACGACCAGCACAAATCTGTGCATAAATGCTATCTCATAGGTAAGAAGAAAATATTCTCATGGCTCAAATGTTTGTCTGTTCATTCCTCCATTAATTTCAGATACTATTTTATGAAACTGCTGGCATCTTGGGCTTACTTGGTTTCAAAGTGGAATGCAAAGGAAGCTTCATAAATGCATGAAAAATACAATTTTTCACTGCATAGATATATCTAATGTCCCGTCACTTGCTTCCCATCTTTTCTGTCTCAGTTGCTGCTAGCATTTGTTCATCCATCTGTATCTCTTTCTGTGTGTCTGAGAGGACCTTTCTCTTCCAGCCTGTCAATGATGGCTATCTCCTCAATCCTCCTAAAACCCCTACTTTCCTGCAATAAATAAAATATGTTTTATCCTTTAGTTATAAATCCTTATCTGAACACGAGGAAATACATACAGTTCAACCATGGACATCTATAATCTCTTGCCTGACACTTTTATCTTATTAAATACTGAAATAACTTTTTTGAAATAGAACAGATGAGAAATTTTCACATTTCCGTTTAATTTCACATATTAACTTATGGGCTATATAGCTTATTTGTTGAAAGTACTCAACTGTTATATGTTTTCTTTTATTGTTTTGTTTAGAAGTGCTGCAAAATATATTTGGATAGATTAACGTAACAAATAAGAATGTAATTCAGGTCTATTTGCCCTGAAAGACAAAGATTTCTTTTCATCTAAACGCCTTGGAGAAATATTCTTAGCCAAGATAGTTTAAAAAAATTCAACAATTTTCCTCATCAAATTTCACTTGATGAAATTAGAATTTTCCTTAGAGAAAGAAAATGCTTTGATTTAAAACACTCATATGCAGGTTGATAATTTTCATTTTGAACTCACATTTTAAATTGAGGTAATTAAATGTTTTAATTTAATTGAAAATGTCAGGGCTTTTTTACTCTTGATTTTTTATTGTCAAGTAATATTTACTATGAATTAGTATTCTATAATAATTATCATACTGACTTTTTATTGGTGAGAATCTCAATTTTTCAGTCAACTGTATTTGTTCCTTTATAAAACCAAATCTTATCCCTCATGATGATTTTCATTTCAGATAAATAGGGTAGACAAAATTCTTCAGTTTACCTAAAGAACACTGAGAAACAAAACACTCCTAATTACAGGCGCAGGCTAAACAAATCTTCAACTATTTTCTATCAAGTAAAAATTACAACATTATGAAGGCATCACAACTCATTAGCCAACAGCTACTTAACTCAAGTAACTCATCAAAGGTCTCTCTGGCCTAGTAAGTACCTTTTGCTTAATTGTCTTAGAATCCTTAGATAGCAGCCAAGCTCTGCAAGCAGACAGTTGTAGCATATATGAAGGAGATAATAGATCTTTTAAGGACTAGCAGCGGTAATTTTTTAAATCTTCTTTATCAGTTTTTTACTGTGGTGCTAGGAAAGGGAAATTTGAGATAGACAGCTTGAAAATAAATGTATATATGTAGAATAGAAAAAAAAGCATGCCAGAGTAATGCATGGGGAGTGACATCAGCTGTTAAAAGTCAGACTCTCAGAGCCAATAAAAGCAACAGGTAAATTATTTCTAAAAATACTTTTCCATCCCACTCACTTATCTGGGTAAGTCAACTATTCTCAAGATTTTGTACTCCTTTGCAATGGGGAGCATCTCTATGGTAACTCTTTAACAGTCAGAGATTCAGTAACTTAATGATGTTAAGAGCGAGTACAGTAAAGCCCTTCTGTGAGTGGAAAGCTGGGATTGCTCTAGTTGAGACAACAATTTTGAATCTGCTTAGGAAGTCTTCTAAAATTGTGATAGATTGAAATATTATATTTATGAGTAGATGCAGGAGGCATGTATTAGAAGCTTCTCTGGATTTCACTTTGTGTTTTGCCTTCCTTGTGTCCTGTACATAAGACTATGTGATAAATCCTTGGCAGGCATGCAATATCATATCTCTGACTTAGCAAAAAAAATCATCAGATTTCTTACTTGTTTCCAATTAACTTTCTTGTATGTGTCACTGAGGTCTCTTAGTGTTAGTCAAGTTTTGAGCCCTCTTGGTTGAGGTCAGAACATACTTACCTAGCTACAAGTGTCCAGTGTCATTTTAGGTGTTGTAGGATATACCACAGAACTTCTAGCTCTCCAAGAACAGCTGCCCTTTGAGGCATCCTATATCATAATAATCAGCTCCCCCGTGGCAGGTGGTAGCCCCATCTTGGTAAACAATGCTACTTCAAATGGCTCTAGGTGACTATATGTAGGCAATACTACTCAATACTACTCTATCTCCTGGCATAGGGCTGTAAGAAAGTGTTTCTGTCCAGCTGACATCTAGAAGTGGGGTCTCCTCTGTTTGTTTGTCTTGTGAACAGAGTTTTCACTAAAATATAAATATCAAGAAGGTACCATTTTTTTCACTCACCAGAAGACTTGAGAGGAAAAGAATATGTGTATTTGTGACAGTATATGTGTGTTGGTGTGAGTACTAAAATAAAGCATCAGTGATCTTTGCAGTTATATCTCAGTACCTTTTTTTTTTTTTTACTCTGGAAGATTGAAAAAATCATGTTATTGAGTCCACTGTCCCAGAAAAAAATTAACTTCTCTTTGAAGAATATCAAACAATGGGTCAGCCATTTCATCTTTGCAGTAAGCCATAAAACCTCGGGAAGGAGGGAACTAGACAAAGTTTTGTAGGACAAAACCAAGCAAGCAAGAGTCAGTGATACAAAATTTTTATTTAAAAACAAAAAAGCAGAGAACACATGTTGTTTCTGCTGGTTTTCTTGCTAGATTTAATTTCCATATCATAAAATGCTCCTGTGCTTAGTTCAGAAAGCTTATAGGTAGGAAAACAAAGAGAAATAGAAATAAAAAAATATAGAATAGAAAAACAATAGAATTTCAAAATACCTTATATTGAATTATTATTATTATTTTGACATAGTTTTTCAACATTCTAGAAATAATAGTAAGGGAAGAGAAAAATTAAATAAATATTGAAAATAACATTTAACAATAATCTGATGGTTTTTATTTGGGTAATTTGCCTTGTTTTTCTTTTTTTTTTTCCCAGAAAAAAAAAAGGCTGATAAATTTGATAATGTTTTAATTCTTTTAAAGCTAATATATATTAGAAATGAATATAAACTATTATATGTGCTTTAAATAGCCTCACTGTTCTTCCAAAAGTATCAAATTTAAATGGAAATAATCGCTGACCCTGTTGATCTCTTTCAAATTATATGTTTTCATTATATCCTTTGGAATAGCTGAAATCAATATTAAACTCATTGCTTCTTGCCTGTATTTTATTATTGGAGTTCCTTGTGACTGGTCTTTGTCCTTACTATAGATTCTGTGAATACCTCTTGCATACGGATTTCTCAAGACTATTTATAACTTGCTTTTCTGATTTCAGTGCCATTATTCTCTTCCAAAAGGTATCTGAAGATCCATTGTCATTTCCGAGTCTAGAAGAGCTTTTAGTAAAAAATGTCAGATGTCAAATTAGTTTCTTCCACAGAAGGCATAGAAGTTAAGTGTGTATTCTTATTTCCATCACAAAGAGATCTTCAGGTAGTACCTTTGCAAATAATTGATCTGAGCTGTTACCAAAACTCTAACTTTTATTAATTGTTGCCCGTAACTTTCTTTTATGATGCCACTGACATGACTAAGAACTTTTATTAGAGAATAAAGTCCTTAATACCAGCATCTGAGTAAATCTGTTATTAGAAAATAAAGAGTTCAAATGTGTTAAACAAGTTTCAGGGAACTTGTGAGATTGTATATCAGAGATGTCAAAGACAACAAAAATGGCCCCAAATAAATAAAAGCAAAGTAGAAGCATGGAACGATAGAATACTTTGTATTGGAAGGGACTGCGAATCCTATAGCTCAACCTCTTCTTAAAGCAGGTCCAGTTAGGACAGATTGCTTGGAGGCTTGTCCTGCTGAGTTTTGAGTACCTTCAAGGATAAAGATTCCAGAGATTCTGGAATTCTGCAGATTGTCTGCACAAAATGTTCAAAAGCCAACATCCCTCATAATGAAGATGTTTTCCCTAGTATACCAGTGTTTTCAATATCTGTTTGTCAGCAACTGCTATGATGAAAGAGACGTACAAAGAAGAGAAAGTGCCTGGTTTGTGTATGAGGGAGAAGAGGTATAGCATTTTTTCTCTTTAATTTTTTTGGACCCCAACACTAGAAGTGATTGAAAAGATGAAAATGGGTTGACTTAAAACTGTATATTACCTGTGAGCTACTGCAATTAATTTCCAGAATCAGAAAAGCCCAGAGAATAGTAGTCTTCATAATCAGGTTGAAAGAATTTTGAATTTGTGGTATTGAAGAGTAAGTTTACTCATATGAAGTATATTATTAAAGCTTATGTCCCCTTCTGGATGATAAAGACAGGAATACATTACATCAGAGCTATTGCAATTTTTAGACAAATCTATTCAGACAGTTTTCACAAGTCTTAGAAACAGACAATATTAACACACAGGAATGTATCCAGTGATTGATCGATGCAATAATTTTGGGGTCAGATTCTGCTTATTTGTATGCATGGCCTTTTGTATAAAGCTTTATACTACTGTATTTAATTATAATAATCTAAGCTTTTAATCAAGAGTGGCAAAGTATACAATTTAACTTGTACTATTTTCTGGTTAGCATAATTGAACTTTATGGCTGTCATGAAATGGGAAAAAAGAATCGAACTTAAAATATTTTTACAACATTTTTTTTTAGGCAGAATGATGATCTAATTATATTTTTATGCAGGGATTTTTATCAGGGTACCATGTCTGCTTTAGCAGGGACTACACTTGAGTATGCAGAATCTATAGGCACAGCATGTATTCACTTTAAAAATGAGTCAAATCGTTTCACATTAATATTCATAAAAAATATTCAGAAATCCTTTTTCCTGACTTCAAGTTTACTAAAGGAAAATTGTACTTTTGAATAGCAACAGAATAAGTAGGGCCAGAGGGCAGTCACAGAATTTTTTTTTCTGATAAGAAGTAATAAAAATAAGCCTATGAAAACTACAAAAGGGAATCGTTATTTAAATATTCTTTATGTATCCAATATAATATACAGTGAAAGAACCACTTCCTTTTTCTGTGCAAATACTATATTTGCTTGGTCTGCATTTACTTTTTGGTGATAAGTAATGTTGACTCTTCATAAAAGGCGTATTCTCAACATCAGATAGCAGGAATTTTCTTCAGAAAGATGGATTTGTTAACACATGAATATTTTAGAAATAAAGTGATGTGAATGTAATGGTGTCTGTTGATTTTCTAACTCAATTAAAAATAGAATTAGAATTTCAGTTTTTATTAGTTAACTTTTTTAAACTTTCACACTATTTAGCAGAAAATAAGAAAAAATTAATTATTTGAAGTTCAGTTATATTCCCAGTCTGTGAGGGGATTCCCTCTGCAAGTATTGATTCCTTCTGATCAAGTGGTATGGTGTAATAGATCTGAAATGGTATGGACAGAGGATGACTGTATTAAGTAAAACACTTTACTGTTGTGAGATATAGTTACTAAATCAGAACTTCATTCAATATGTAAAAAAATTCTCTCTCTGAATATTTGTTTTATAACTTTGTTGGATGCTGCTTTGTGAAAACTACCCATGATTAAACTACAAGATGAGAAGCAATTTGGAGCATCAACAAATGTTACAACTTATCTGTAAAAAGCAACCAGAGAGAGTAGCAGGAGTAGAGATGGCAGCCAAGTGAGAAAGATTTGAGACTTACAAATGGGAAGCTGTATACCAAAGGTAAAATAAACTGGAGAACCAAAAAGGGACAGCAGAATAACAGACTATTTCATTAAAGAAGGCTGTTTAAAAAATTACCTTTTTAATATTATCCTCTAACCAATTTTTTTTTGGTCCAATTTCTATGGATCTAATATAAGCGAACTAATAAAAGAAAAAGGTTCATGGGACAAAACTGATGTTGAGCAGTTGATGTAAAGGATGAAATATGCTAATCCAAGTGTGTCTTTGGATGGTTTCAGAAAGACAGCTTAGGTTTTACTTCAAATAGTTTAGTATATACCTGCTTAAAATTGATACTTTCGATTTTATCAGACTCTAGTTTTGCTCTGCAATTTTTTTTTTTTTCATTTGCTCAGTGCAGAGCAGGAATTAAACCCATTTAAAAATTTTAAATCTAGAGACAAACATGAAAACATACATTTGAAAACGTGTTGCTTAATTGTTTCTCTCTCCCACCTTCACTCTCTGAGATTCCTTATTTAGAACAGAGGCTTTACCCTGCCAAAAGTTTTTTTATTGGCTTATCTATGTATTGTGCTCACAGGGAACAGGATGTCATGCTTTTGGCCACTGATCATTTTTAATTTAGCGGTATGAAAATTAGAGCTTATGTGAATACTTCAAATAGGATTAGTATGAAGACTTCTATTTAACTTGAGAATCATCATGGAAGTTGAAGTGATATTAAAATCTCACAATTATTAAAAGGGTAACAAACCACATACTGAAATCAGAGGCAATTAGCTTCTGATATCAGGAAAATGATTTATTTTTCCAAATTGCTTAGCTTAATAGCAGTCATTTAAAAAGTTTTCACTTGTGATGTATGATGCAGGCATAGATCATTGTGTTCGGGTTGATTTAAGCAATTGTTTCCAGTTAACATCCTTATGAATCAGTTTATTAAAAAGCAACTGAAAGCATTGGGCTGTCAATAAACAAGCTAAAAATGAATGTTGATGACAAAAGCAAAAGGGAAAAAGTAAGCAACAATTTCATTAGGAAAGGAGAAAAATACTCCCCAAATAAACTTTCTACTCAAATACTACTGATGAGCTGAAATCGTATTGCAGCTTTTGTCACAGTTCCTCAGAGGTCTGCGTGTAGGGTAGCTGGATGAGAGATGATGGTAGATCTTTATTGGTAGAGTCTTGACATCAAACCTTAAGTCATACCACAGTCTCCTACCAACTGCTTGATCACCTTCTATCTGATTTACTAGCCTGAATATGGGACCCATTCAAAGTGATCTCCGGATGATTTTCATCCAGGTAAGACTCTCCTTTGCATTTCCTAAAAGCTCATTTTTTGTTTTCCTTTTAAAAAAGTTCTAAACATCTTCTGTATTCAGTGTGAAAAGCTGTTCCTACTGGTATTTGTCAGGATTACTCATTTTATGTCTCTCCATGGTCTCCAGCTTTCTCCACACTCCTTTTAACTTTTTTTTTTTTTCCCTGATAACTAACAATATCAGAAATACTCTTTTCTCCACAGTGAAATCGTGGATCAGCAGAATGTCATGCTTTTCCTTTCCCATTTTTTTTCCAGTTTCCCTGCTGACTCCTGACTACTATTTGCTCTATATTTCCTCACTATATATTTTCATTAAAATTAGATCAATCTGGAGTGATACAGCAATACATTTTGTCTGCATATTGAAGTAGCAACCTTGATCTGCAAAAATGTTCTATTTATTTTCTGTTCCCTTTACTAGCATCCTTTTTTTTAGCTGATGCTGAAATAAACACCAAAATAACATAACTGAATGTTATCAGGTTCTGATTGACTTTAATTTCTCATGGCTCCTTTTATAACTTTTATAACTTCAGCATATTATGAGTATAGAACACCAATTTCTCACTTTTTTGATGCACATAAAGCTAAATTGTTCTTAAGCCTCATAAGTATGCATAGTTATAAACTGCTTGAGATTACCCCTTGCTTAGTTTATCTTGATT
The DNA here is from genome assembly GCA_009806455.1 of Tetrax tetrax. Taxonomy (NCBI): domain Eukaryota; kingdom Metazoa; phylum Chordata; class Aves; order Otidiformes; family Otididae; genus Tetrax; species Tetrax tetrax. Next base: position 413,561 of record WHYT01017962.1, read on the forward strand.
TTTTAATTGGATAGTGAGACACTGTACACATAAACAATGAATTCTATAGCATTATTGAGAAGTGGTATGTTAGCTAAAAGCCCTTTGGATTATTCTAGTGGAAATTGTAGGCTACATAATGACTCTATCATAATTCATAGGTCTCTCTTGTAGGAAATGAGAGAAATTTACTTCATTTATTGACTTCAATTTCATGTAGTATCTATAGCAAAAATCATACTTTCTCTAATTTTTAGCTGCCAGAACAATTCTTCACCTCAATATGGTCTTCGCAATATTTTCCTTTTAAATTTTTATTTTCCTGATCTAACTTTTTTCAGTGTGGCAGAATATTTCTTGCCTGTCATTGTGGTTGTAGGTAAAATGATGTCATGTGGTTTTATTTTACAGTGTAGTAATTAGCACATGAGACATTTTACATAGTGTATGGGAAGTAAATTTACGTTAAATAATTAGTCAATTTAAAAAAATAAAATGAGAGGTTAAAAAAGGATTGTTTTAAATACATTTCTTTATTCTGCTTTCAGAATACTGTTTTTGGGAGCTTATGCTATTTCTTTTAAAGGATTCTAAAATTTCTTTGCAATTGTTAAGCTACCAGTTACTCTTTAAATGGGCTTTTGAGTTGTGCTGTATGAATCTTTATTCAGACATTTCGGTTTGTTTTTATGGAGTTTGAGAGTATTGGACATCTGGCAAAAAGCACTTGGTACTTTGCAGGCTAAACTGAATGATATCCTTACGATTTTTCATGGTAGCTGAAAATGAACAACCCCAAGCCCTCGAGTTTCATTGTTCTGAACTGCTGGTGAAGAACTATTAATGGCTATAAACACACATTCAGCATCTTCAGCAACCTTAGATTGTGAAGGAAAAGCTCTTCAGCTTCAGTTTTAGAAGCTGAAGCTTTCAGTTCCAGAAAAGGGTGAAGTTGTGTCTACAATTTTTTTTTTTTTTTTTTTTTTTTTTGTGAGAACAGAATGCTGGGTTTTGGATTATGGGAAAATGTTGTTTAGATTGTCCTCTTTCAGAAAGTCAGCAAATACTGTGCCTTTTCATTTTGTGACTTTAAACAGGACAAGTTAATGCTTCTGTAACAATCCCTGTGAGGCTCATACAGTCCATTAAAATCAAGGGCACTTGGTCACTTTGCAGAATTACTTCAGAAGTAAGCCATAATTTTTTAGAAGCCTCTCTAAGGAATTAAGTACAAAGTAAGTGTAGATCTTTTTAAAATGGTCTCCAGTAGTGTGTGTGAGGGGCAGCGAATGCCGTATTTTTTTTTCTCTCCTGAAAGATACTAGGAAAATTATTGATTTTTCTTAGTGTTTCAGGCAATCTGTTCAAAGTTTACTATGTTTGAAATTTGTTTTCTAAATAAAGGAAGTATCTTCCCTTTCGCTTGTGATTCTTTGCTTTTTAGTAACCCATTAAGTTGCAACAGCACAATGCGCCACTCATGTTGATTTATTTCAAAGGCTCAAGTACTTTCAACAGGAGAAAAAAAAAGAAATAATAGAAAAGATATCTGTATTGTCTCAAATTAGAATTTCAGGTCTTATATTAATTTCATGAACTTCTTTTACATGATTTGAAGTAAACAAAGATTAAAAGCATTAGCATTGTTTCCCTATGGTTGGAAACCAGCTTTATTATTTTGAAGACAACAGTGGCCTGGTCTTCAGGATGCTACAATATCTGTAATAAAATATATGTATTTAATTAAATATTTTTCCAGTATTTATGTAGTTTTATTGTGATTTCCTTTCCTTCACTGAGAAAATTCTGAAATATAGCCATCTATGGTAGAAATAATTGGGCTGTTGGACATAAGAGTGGACAGACCAAAACCCCTACGTAACTTAAAAATATTGACATAATCCAAGAGACTGTAGTATTAAAGAGCAATATAATACACATAATATATATAATACGATATTATTCATACTAAACATAATGCAGCACATCAAATACTTTTTTGTATAAATGTTTTCTTTCCTACAATTATTTATTTAAATACATGTATGCATATCAGGTATGTACTTAATAAATATCTGCAAAGCGCCGGAATATTGACTGTAGATTAGAAAATCCCGTGTTATTTGGCATAACAAGCACATACATCAGGACTGCAATCTTCATAAATCTTCTTAATTACTTGCCATATTTGAGTTCTAGGGTTTATTTTTTGATGTTGATATTCATCCAATGGGAATATTCAGAAATCACCAAGTCAATTAAACTTTTAACAACTACTTGGAACTACTGGAAATCAATTGTTGAAGAGTATATAAAAAGATGAACAATCATGTTTGTTTTAACCTCCAGATATTAAAATACCTATGGTCCCTCAGAAACTTAATTGTCTGTAGATGTGAGACAAGAGACATACCCAGGTGTTGTGTAGGCTTTGGTCACCTTCTTAGGTACCAGGTGTGTTTCTTAGAATGTTTGTGTGATGGTAAGCCCAGCTTTGAGGCAGAAAAAAAGTGAAAGATATGCTTAACTGCAGACAGTATATCTTCACCATATGATACTGATAGCAGGTAATGTATTCAAGAGTTAAGCAGACACATCATTTTACAAATGGTATTTGAACCACTTGTTTTGCATTTGATTGAGAAAAACAGTCTGTCAGAGTGCTTGGAAAAAAAAGGAATCCATTCTGAAGAACTCAAACACGAAAAATATATTAAAAGGAGCTTTTGAGTGGCAGAGTTAATGGGATAATTCGTATCTGATAGACAGAGGGGATCATGGTTGCTATTCTAAAATTTAGTAATGCACACATACAAGTACTTTCTACCTGCAAGAGCTCCTGTTAATAGATTCAGCTGAACTTACAGTCTTGTTACCCGGCATTATGTAGTAGTCAGAAGGAACATCTGAGCAAATGCTGAGCTTTATTTAATACATTTAGAAGCTTATTGCTTTGCTCCAAAGTTCAGGGCTTAACTCAGTGCAGAACAGGCAGCTGAATTTGTCTTAGGAAGAAGCATATATCCTTGAATAAAACAGAATACTTGGCAAACAGGCAAACATCAAAGTATCCCTTGTTTTTAAAAAGTAGTGCATGGAGGTTTATGTGACCGTCTGTCAGTTCCTATAGATGTTGATATTTGACTGTTTATAACTCTGTCTAAGTTAAGAAAATTTATAGTATTCATATTTTCTCAAAGTAGTTGCTTTCTGGAAGAATTCAGTAACTTTCTGGGACTTGCAAGATTAGAACAATACCTGAAGTCTCTGGCCAGGGAACTTGAGGTGGAAAGTCGGTATGCAGAGGGTTCTTATTGAGGTGAATCATTTGGGAGTTTTAGGTCATGTAGATGATGCCATCTGGGGCAAAGCAGTAGCTTCTGTTAGTCATGAGCTGTTTCAGCACTCTTTTTTTTTTTGGCCACAAAATAGAGGTTCATGGTCCTTATGTGTGAAGTGGGGGCTAATGGACTTATCCAACTGCTAGCCATGTGCTGCCTCATTTCCCTCCTCTATACTGACAATTCACAACTCTTTAATTTGGAGTCGTCTCAGGGAATTTATATATTCATAAACATATAAAGAATAAATTATTATTATATCTAAAATACATTGTGTTGGGTTTGTGTACCAAGGGCAATTACAGTGGCAGCTTCTGTGAGAAGCTGCTAGAAGTTTCCTCTTTGTCCAGTGGGCTTGGCCAACTCCAGGATGGACCTGCTGCTGACCAGGGCCAAGGCAATTGGTGACAGTGATAATGCCTCTGTGATAAAAATATTTAAGAAGGGGAAAATCAAAAAAGAGATGAAGAAGCAGAAGTGGGGGCAGAGAGGGGGAGGTGTGAGCCTTGTGGTCTCATCCTCTGGCCTCACGCCAGGCAGCCATCTGGGGCCCGCTCAGCCCAGCCCAGCTGCAAGAAGTGGAGAGGAGGTGAAATCTCAAGAGAACCTGAGAGGCATCTGCCTGAGCTGATTGTGAAGAATTTCTTGAGAGGAATGGCTGCAGGCGCCAAGGTGAGTGAAGCAGGAGGGTGAGCAGTAATGCTGCTGCAGGCAGAGATTCCCGTGCAGCCCATGGTGAGGCCAGCTGTGCTCCTGCAGCTCGGGGAGGACCCCACGCCGGGGCAGGCGGATACCTGAAGGAGGCTGTGGCCCATGGAGGGCCCACTGGGGCAGCTGTTCCTGACGGGCTGCACCCTGTGGAAGAGATGACCCACGCCGGAGCAGTTTCACGAAGGACTGTAGCCCATGGGAGGGAACCCAGGCTGGAGCAGGGGAGGAATGTGAGGAGATCTGTTCCTGAGGAGGTAGAAGTGGCATAAAGCAATGAGTGATGAACTGACCATAACTCCCATTCCCTCTTTCCCCCTGTGACGCTCAGGAGAGGAAGGAGGTAAAGATAATTGAAAATAAAGTTAAGCTGGGGAAGAGGAAGGGGTGGGGAGAAGTTGTTTTTGTTCTCTTCCTCATGATATTGTCTTCGGTTTTTTTTAATAATTGATATACTTTTCCCCAAGTTGAGTCTGTTTTGCCCAAAATGGTAACTCGAATGATCTCTCCCTGTCCTCAAGTGGTTTTTTTTGTTATATTTTTCCTCCTTTGTTCTCTCAGAGAGTGGGGAGAGTGAGTGTAGCTTGGTTGTGAGGCGGGCAAAACTAAGATACTAAGCAATTTTCTAGATACTGTTTAATATACACATATATTAATCTTTGAAAGTTACCTCTAATTTATGCAAAGTCAAAACACTTCCTAAGGAATCAACAGATAAGTTGTAAAAGAAATTGCACTCATGTGACAAGAGGTTGACACAATGATAAACACATCAAGACAATTGACAATAAACATGTCAAAGCAAAGCTGTGTTTCAAAATTTATTGAAAAATGTATACAAAGAATCCATTAGGGTTTTAAAAATCAAGAGGTGTTAAGTACTTTTTCCAAACTTAAGTGTTTAAAGTGCACTTAGAGCTATTTCTATGAGGGATGCTTTGTTTCAGATGATCCTAAATATAGACAAGATCAGAAGCTAGAAAGCCTTCTGTTTTAATTCTAGTTACGATTTTGACTTCATTCCTTACAGGCTGTTAGACAATTCTCCTGAAGTTGTTTTACCACAGAGAAAATAAGAAAATAGCTCCCTATTTACATTTTGGTGTAGGATATTCATGATGGCTTAGTGGGGAAAAGAAAAAAAAGATGCAATGTGTCAAAGAGGTTCAGAATCTAAGGAGTCTAGTGCAAGTCAACAGATTAAAGACCATAGAGGCTAAAGTGAGTAAAAACTCATCCCTTCAGGAAGATTTGAATTATTCCTTTACTCTCCTTGTATTCTCCATGTAGTCTCTTTCCTTGGTTAGGAGAAATAGTTTTTATTTCTTTCATCTTACCTGTTTTTTTTTCTCTGTTTCAGCTGACATAAAGCTGCGGGCTAGTTGTTTGTTTATTCCTCTTTATTTCACACAGAGGAGTGTTAAAACTGTAGAAGGCTACATTGCTGCCTTGCAGTCTTGCTGCTGCTAATAGGAGACTTACACTCAATTACCACAATCTTCACAGAAAGTTTAATTAACCAACATAATGTGAAAAAAAAATGTATTTAGTAGCTAAACTGAGTGGAATCATATTATTAAACACAGTGAGATATCTCTATTTTGCACTAGAATGAGGTACATCCCAAATCATGAGAGGGGAAAAAATGATGCTCGAAACAACCTTGTGCCAGAAGTAAATACCGCATTATTATTCTTGTCATTGGAAATAACTATGATAATGCATTCACTATTGATCTTTCTCAGTAGGACTCCAGCTCTGACTCATTGCTCATCTTAAATGGCTCAGTGAGTTGCAAGAGCTGTCACTGCTTGCCCATTTAGTCTTGCAATCTTTGTGTACTCCATATGCTTAACAGTACTAGCTACCTGTGGACTACCATTCACATGGACTAACAGTGAGGCAACCCTGAAAACCAATATTGACTAAAAGTTCTCTTTTCTTTTTTTTTTTTTTTTTGAAGTACACAGCAGTAAACTTTTAATTACAAAAAAGGAAGAAATTATCTTCGTATCAATGAATAACTGCCTTTGGAAAAATAAATAAAAAGAGTAGTTATAATAATTTCTGAATTCTTTTGCAATTGCCTTTAACTTACATTAATTTCTTCATCAAAATATATAAATTTTCTTATGATTTTAGTAATGCTTTTGGTACTGCCACTCACAGCATCCTTCTGGACGAGTTGTCCAGCTGTGGTATGAGTGGGTTTATGGTGCATTGGGTGAAGAACTGGCTGAAGGGCAGAGCTCAAAGGGTTGTAGTGAATGGGACTGGCAACGCTGGCAACACAGCGACATTCCTCAGGATTCAATTCTAGGGCTTGTTCTGTTCAATATATTTATCAATGATCTAGATGCTGCTGTTGAATGCATTGTTAACAAGTTTGCTGATGATACCAAATTGGGAGATTCTTTTGACTCTTGAGGGATAAGAGGCCTTGCAGAGGGATCTAGATATATTGGAGCACTGGGCAATTATTAATGAGATTAAATTTAACAAGAACAAATGCTAGATTCTGTACCTAGGATGGAGTAATGCTGGGAAGAAGTATAAATTGGGGAAAGGATTGGCTGGAGAGCAGCCCTGCAGAAAGGGATCTGGGGGTGCTGGTGGACAGCAGGCTCAATATGAGGGTTTTTGCAGATGTGTAAACTGTATGCTGCAAGAGCTGGAGAGATTGAGTGATGAACTAAAATGTCTATAAGGAAAATGAGACTACATTACAGTGTTTTACATGCTAGAACTGCCTTATTGGTACATGAACAAAGAAATAAGTACAGTTCCAGTAGGTCCAAATAAAGTAAAATCGAAATACATCCCTGTGGCACCTCTAGGTCTAGAGGCAGGTCTGTAAGTATCACTGTCACTTGGAAGGAACAGGGAGACTCAGGTACTTGAACTGGACAATGAAGACCAGAGTAAAACATTTGGAGGCTGACACCAGATATAAAACCAGAGGTAAGATGAGATTACAAACCAGAGTCTATATCCATGCGAGCCACCACCCAGTGAGTTCAGCTACTCAGGCACTCTAACTCAATTCTCTTTACTCTTAAACTAGAACAGTCCTTGCCGTTGCTTCAAGGCACAGTTTGAGAGTTTGCACAGATGAGGAGCCTCTCTTAATGCAGTTGATGGTTTACATCCAACTATCCTATTTCTGTGGGTAAGAGGGAGGAGTAGTATTGGTATGGGCAGAACTGATGTACCTCAGAAATAAACAATGAACAGAGAAAGGCTATTTAATATATGGTCAGGCTAGTAATTAAGCTTTTAATGATTTCCAGGTCCTATGGATGACTCCAGTTTCAATACCCAGAAAGGGTTGGTTAGTAACCAACCAGTAGCATTAAACAAAGGTAAATTTAAATAAATGGTAGGAAATCATTTCAGATCTAATACTCCATAGGAAATAGAGTACATCCAATTTCACCAGGTGAAATGATTTTGTAATTAAAGGCTTCCCAGACACTGGGGTAGCATAGAAAATTTGTTAATTTCTCCTGTATATATAATTTATGAGATTATTTTCAAAAAAGGTCACTTTTACATAGTATGTGTATAAATATTAGAGTTGTTAAAAATGGGAATCAAATTCAAAAAGCAGATAGGATTTGGTTAATCATAAAATTAGGAACTGATAACAAGTTCCTCTGGATAGGGAATTTATTCTTATCTTTTAAGACTAATTTCAATTTGACATAACGGAAATGTAGAGACTTTAGTTACAGTTAATTGACATTCTATCTTCTAACAAAGGAAAGTTAAATAGAAGCCTTCAAGTGGGATCATTTCTCTGCTGTGCTGCAGATAAGGTTAAAAATTGAAGAACAGCACAGGTGAAAGCACACAACCTACAGAAATAAATTAAGTAGCATATCTAATTAGTGTAAGGTACTAATTGAAAATTGAACTACTGTTATTGTAAATTTGAATCCACGTTGTTTCTCAGTACATTCTTAACCTGAGATAACACTAAATTTCCTCTGTAAAGCTTTCTATATAAAGTTAGCAAAGTTGCAACCAAAATATTATATTGTATAAAGGTAAAATTAAATCTTGTATATACAGTAACAATTTGGGCAATGCTATGGATGTTTATGTTTCTTATAGTTAATGTTAAAATAAATGAATCCTACCCACATAATAAACCTGTCTCAGACATAACAATAAATAAATTGTTATTGAATTAATAATTACATGAATTGTAAGCTGTTGAGAACACTGTTTTGAATTCATTTAGCACAAATTAAGCAATCCGAATGTTTAAATGCCATTAGAACTCGGGGTCTGAGGACCCACAGATGTTTTACCCCCCAAAAGACCTTGGTTTACTGTTTTCAATAACATTTATTTTAAAGCTGTTGGTGTTTCATTAGCAATTTCAGACGTTCAAACCTTGAGGAAGGAAAAAAGCTTGTAGAATAAAATTCTTAGACTTAATCTCAAACCTCTAAATCTGAAATTCAATGAAATGGCACATGAAGACTTTTACATGTGTGCCTTCTTGGAAGGTTTTTAAATGTAGAAATTATAGCATTATTGTTTTACCTGAAATAGTCATCCAAGCTGCATTACGACAGGAATGTCTAATACAAATGCATTAAATGTAACTTCTTTCTATGTATTTTATAGGAGAGTGCAGTAGCATCATTGTATTTAAAAGCTATGTTTCTATATAAGCAGTTTTATTTGTCTCATTGCAATGGCGAATATTTGTACTGCACTATATAGATTTAAGAGTTGATATCATTTCTGTTCTATATACATTTGTAAAAAAAATAATAATAAAAAAACCCCTCATTCACTTAAAAAAACCTTCTTGGTAATGTAACAAACCCGATAAAAGAACATTACAATACATCACAAAATACATTTGTCCAATACAATCTACTAATCAATTAACATTCAAATTGCATAATGCCATTATGAGACCTTAACATTACTTAGGTATCCATTTAAATTAAGTAAGACCTTCATGTTTAATTGATATCACACTGATATCACTTAGAGTTGTAAACTTAAAATCTATTGATTTCAGTAGAAATGTTGTGGTTTATAGGAATGATTTATGACTGGGGACAATGTAACTTCTTTTCAAAATCAACCTTTTTAGCCAGATCCATTTATCAATTTCTTTTATTTATTTCTAGCTGTTGCAGCAACCTGGGCTGGCAATAATTTACTTTTAACCACTTAAATTAAGTCATTTAGTCTTAACTAGTAGTTCAAATCTTTGTACGCCAACAGAGAGTGAAAAGGGCATTGTCACAGACAATGGAATACATAGGTGTCTGAAGCTCTATGTAGGATAAATAACTTGCTTACAAAAGATGTCTTATTTGTAGATAGCTAAATCTGGGTGGATTTAATTCCAACCTTTGCTATGCCATTGATCTACAAATCACTCACCTGCTTCTAAGAAATTCTGTAAAAGTATAAACTGGCAGTGATTTGAAAGAATTTAGTATAAATGTAGAAAATTACCAAATTGTTATAGGACTTTTCAGCTACTTTTTGATAACTTACCAACTTCGTAAACTAAACTTAAAGCAGTAACTAGCTCTTTTAGATTCTTCATCCTTGTCTAAATAAATAGTTTATCAGGTCTTTATTAAAATAGCCCAATTATTTCCCTTTAAACAGCACTGCCTCCATCTCCTGAGCCAACTTTAGGCTGCTTCTCTACAGTTTCATACTTCTGTTCTAGCTGCCACAAACAGTTCATCAGATTTGAGTATGGGTTTCTAACAATGGATGAATAAGTATAGAAGAGCAAAAGGATTTCAAGTGTTGGAGAATTGGAGAATTTAGAGAATTGGAGATTTTACTTTCCAGCTTTCAAGCTGCTTTACGTAACATAGATTCAAATGACATTTAAATCCACAGGTATTAACTCAGTTGTTCTCAATCTAGTTGTTCTTAACCTGGTTAAATAATGATAGTTAAGACTGTCCTGAAAATTTCTACATAAATAGAAGACTTTTTTTTTTTTTCCCCAAAGAAAAGAGGAAGAAAAAATAAAAATCCAATATTCAATATCAGAAAACCAGCAATCACCCCTCCATAGAAGAGCATAGAAGTTTTACTTTTATGTTCCTACCTGGTGAGGGCTTTCTCTTGCTTCTGGAAACATTGTTTAAACCATATAAAAAATTTAGATTTGCAAAATTGGCTGAGAATTTCGAAAGTACTCTCTTTTTAATTGAAAATGTAGATTTAATTTGGTCTGTATGCTTCTCTGGAATATTTAGAACCTCTGATTCTTGACCTTCCAATCGTTTCCCCCATACCACCAACCTCCCTCTCCACTCCTGTGGTCTGTAACCAGTCCTTTCTTCCAACACAGGTCAGAATTAATGAATCTCTTCTCAGACTTTTCTCTTCTTTCTGTGTGCTCAGAACCTGCAACAGAGTAGAGTCCTATTTTTTTTTTTTTTTTTTTTTTTTTAGAGATTTTTTTTATTTTTTTTTTA
>WHYT01017962.1:433755-448643 GCA_009806455.1 Tetrax tetrax
TTTTTTTTTTTTTTTTTTTTTTTTTTTTTTAAACTTAGATATTGACTGTTGTGGAGTTATTTTGGATAAGGGTTCTAAAATTTCTGCAACATTCCCAACAGGTACAATTCAGAGATTTATTAATTTAATTTAAATTAATTTAATTTAAATAAATAAGCTTAAAATATTTATCTTTACAATATCTGATCTATTTTGTTTTATTTTTGTTCATCTTTTGTGTAGCAATATTTCAAAAAAAAATTTCATAATCAGACCAGAGAAAAAAAAAACAAAACAACCCAAAATCAAATATATAATTCTTTTCTCCCTCAATTATATTTCTAATGTTACTATTTTCATAATTTTATCTGCTCTGTCTCCTTTAAAATGTCTGAATTTTCTCCTACATATTTAAAGAAACAAGCTGAAAATTTGAATAATATCACTGTCTGATTCTCAAATTATGTGTTTGGCCTGAAAAGAATGAACAGAGTTAGTAACTGGAATACCACAATTGACCTTTCAAAACTAATCTTTCAAAATGCATTTTTATTCACATGCAGAAAAAAGAGTTGTTATACCTGATTTAAATATGGAGAAAAGATATTCGTAAGACTATGTTTCTCTGAAAATATAGAGATGTTACCCTACTGGAACGCATAACCTCTTTCAATGGTTTGGCCAGGAGAATGTTATATAAATACAAAGGAATAGGAGAAAAGAATATTTATGGACTTATATATTTTTCAGAGTCTGAATAAAATTTCGTTTATATAAGTATTCAGGCTTATCCTTAAGTATGAATGCAAATTAGATTATTAGAGATTCCATTTTGATGGAAATTCAACATCATTTTGAACTTGGTTATTTCGAGATTTGTGTAGTCCTTTTCACACATTTATTTGCTGATATATATTGAATATCTATGTATATACCAGCCACATGATAAAGTTCAGTGAGAGCAGTCATTAAACATGTTAAATCAACTGAAGAAAACATCTAGGAAGAAGAACATGAACTCACATCCACATCCAGAAGGCCAGGTGATGAGATAGAAAATTTTATTTTTCTTACTTGGGAGATTTTTGGACACTACAAAAACTAAGGATTCTTTAATTATTGTAGAATACTTGCTATTTTTAAATGAACATACACTGTGTCTTCATCAGTGGAATGTTATTATTTCCTTAGTTCTGCTGGTACTAAGGAAACTTAAAAGTGTAAAGTAATAGTATATGATAATGGCAAAGAATGAGATGGTTTTAGAAGGAGACTGCATTCTCTCTGCAGTTGTAAAAGATCTCCTCAAGCTATCGAATGTCTAGACAAAATTTGATTTTTAGTGATAGACCACAATAAACCTGGTAAGTTACTTCCTTTCTTTCTGGTGTTCATTTCTTCCAGTCAGTTAATCTGGTTCCCAGTTTTGGATTGAGCACAGTAGAGTTTGGGCATTTTGCAGTGTATTCCTGTATATGAGGTAGATTTACCTACTCTTGATCCTTAAACCTAGGAGATATTATCTTTTGAGCAAAATATCACTGAAAGTGATATTTAAGATGGCATAGAGCTCATAAGTCCTACACCAGCCATGGAAAAGATGTCGTCCTGTGGAAGTTCAGAGATTCACCAGAATAATGCAAGAGAAGAGAAAAACAAAGATCTTGAGGGTTTAGTTGTTCTATCCCTCTCCTTAAGTCAGTTTACTCTGTATATTTTCAGACAGAAGTAAGCTAAATAAATTGAGCAGAGAAATTTCAGAATTTTCTTGTAAAATATCTAGTAAATTATTGCATATTCTAATTAATAACTCTGATTAAAAAAAAAAAAGCGAACTAATTCAGCAAAAAAACCAATAGTAAAACCATGAAATGAGCTATACCAAATTCAGTTTTCTTCCACTTGTAGAGAGTTCTATAAAGGTCTTGGTTTGTTTGTTTGTTTGTTTTTTTTTACTGTCAGGTTGTGATGGAAAAGGTGAATTTTCATTAATGTCTAATTTGAACCACTTATCTATCAGCAGAGAACTGACAGCATTCCTCAGTGCTTAAATATCTTGAAGCTTATAAAAATATTTTAAAAACATTATTTCCTCTTCTTCTCTTTCAAAATATCTAATTTTTCCCTATTAAAACTTCTTTTATTCAAACCTTTATTTTATCCTCTTCTCTGGACAACTTCCAACTGACCCATGGCCTTCTTGAGATGAGGTGCTCAGAACTAGAAACAGTATTTGGCAATGATAAGTACAGTATCAGTTATGTTGATCACAGGGTCGCTTCTTTCACACTTTTCCTCTTTTTTTTTTCCCACCTACAAGCACCATGGATCAGTCAGTTTTTGAGGACAGAAACTTTGCCTACTTGAGTTGCATCAAAGAAAATATTGCTTTCTATTACTGTGTGCTATTTCTTCTTCGATAAGTAAGATGCTAATAAGTCTGTTTCAATTACCAAGTCTCTCTTCTACATAAATAGTTACTGGAGGGAAAAAGAGCTGACCAGCTTGTGTGTATCTTCATATGCTTTGAGGTTCTGTTCCTTTACTCAGCAAGATCAGCTGCTTTCTAACACATATCATAGTATCATGCAAGTGCTCTCTAACCCCTACACGTCTTTCCTTTCTGTGGGAAAAGGACATAAGTACAAGTTTTGCAATAGTGCAAAGTAAAGATGAGGCAGGAGCCAAAAATGTGCAAATCATAGAATCGTTAGGGTTGGAAAGGACCTTCAAAGACCATCCAGTCCAGCCCCCCCTGCAAGGAACAGGGACATCTCCAACCAGATCAGATTTCTCAGAGCCTCATCCAATCTGCCCTCGAGAGTTTCCTGGGATGGGGCATCAACCACCTCTCTAAGCAACCTGTGCTGATGTTCCACCAATCTCAGTGTAAAAAATTTTTTCCTAATATCTGATCTGAATCTACCTTCTTCTATTTTAAAACCATTACTCCTCCCTCATCCTATCCCAACAGGCCCTGCTGAAGAGTTTCTCCCTGTCTTTCCTGTCTTTCCACTATAAGGTGGAGAAAAATGTTTCCAGATCCCTTCATTTAGTGGTGATCAGAATGACAGAAGAATAAACACTGTTTCTTCTTTTATCTGAGATTCTAACTCTGTGATCTCAGGGGCCTCATGGTTTTTATAGCAACCTTTCACTTCTACAATGATAGAGAAAAGGATATTTATTTATTTTTTCCTCCAGAGACTGTTTTGAAAGACATTGTATTAGGAAAATTAACTTTCTTTCTTTTTCTTTTTTTTTTTTTTTTTTTTTTTTTTTTGTAACTCTTTACTACTTTTCTAAAAATGTTCTCAGAAATCCAGTATCCAGAAGTGACAGATGGTACATGCATGTTTACTAGAATTTGGGGTTTGATTTTTTTCTGGGATTGAAGGGGTGAGGGAAGGAGGAGAGGTAGGAGGAGACATGCAAACATTATCTGTAACATTAACTGGAACTGATACTTAAAAGTGCGCTGAAATGTTTTCTTTTCAGTGTTACAAAGGGCACCTGAGTTAGATGCATTTTGTCCATCACTGACAGATAGTCTGGGAGCTCCTGTACGCTGACATACAATACTCAATTCAGCTGCTCATGGAAGAAAAACGTTGCTGGCACAGGGATGCTGAAGCTTTCCTCAGCAACACACACCGTTATCCTCCCACTCAAACGTATACAGTTACCTCCTGCACAAATCAAACAAATCTGCAATCTAGGAAACATTTATATTATAGCCACACATTTTAAGGTTGAAAAACAATGTTATGCTCTCCAGACTAGCCTCCTATATAAATACAGGCCATGAAGTTAGACACATACAGAGAATGGGGTGTTTACTCACCCATTTCAGTTCACTTCATCTGTCTTACACCTGATTTATCCATCAATGAATCAACTGTGCAGATTAGACAAATCAACTTTGTTAGTTACAGTTCCTGTACCAAACATTTGAATCCCATTTCATGCTTTTTATAGAGCGTTATTAATTTTTGCCTGACTCTTGTTACTTTTTGGGAATGCTAGACATGCATTAAGAAGATATTTATTGACGTTAAGTAGTCATTTTATTAAAACTGGAAGTAGAAATATAGACACTGAAGCCAGCATTTTGCTCTGCAAGCTCATGTTACCTCTGGGGAAGACTGGTAAACAGTGTTAATAGTTTATTTAAATTCAGAGATAGAAGAAAAATGTGAAGTTGTGTAGTAGAAAAACAGCTATATTTTCACAACGGAAATATTTTTGAGCTCCAGGGCTCAGAATGACCATTAATTTAATGACCTTTGTTGAGGCACAGATTGAAGAATTTATTTTCGGGAGGCTATATCACATGATTAAAGGAAAATTGCCTCATGCCTAATATAATGTTCCCAAGAGTAATGCACCAGGACCTAATAGCAGTCACTGAAAATATACTACAGGCAATAGAATATTCTCTTTTTTTTTTACAGATACACTTAAAGAAGTAGATCAGAGTTTCTCTGCCCAAAGAATTGGCAGAGGGGATAGCTGGTTTTTGGTTTTGCTTTATGTCTGATCAAAGGAAAATTTGCCTACTCCTTTCCCTTTCTGCCCATACCTTAGAATCCACTAAAAAGCAGAAAAACACTAACATTTTTAATTTGACAGGACTAATAATGACTCAGTATGTGGTATCTTTTAATGGTACTTAATGAGACGTTTGAATTGGAGCTTATACCTTTTAATAAAAAAAGTAAGTGACTGTGATGAAGGGAATTTGGCCTTCTCTTTCAGATTCTCAATGTAAGAATTCCCACCTGACTCAAGTCAAAATAAAGCTGGAGGTGAGAGATGGGGGAGTGGTAGTAGGTGGCATGTTACTTTTAAACATGAGCCTTAAAATGTATGTCTCACAAAATTAGCCTCATTCAAGCTTTGTGAAACCAGCCTATGAAACAATTTCATCAGCCTTTACACTTCCTTGGGTTTGCAACAAAAAGCAGTAGGAAAAACTCAGAGTTCATGATGACCTCATTTACTGGGCTTGCATGATATGATCCATCGCAAACTAATCATGTTCAGGAATAATAAATAAACCTCTTAACTGAGGTTTATTAGTATCAAGGAAGGTAATCTGAGAAAATAAACCTGCATACTTGTCCTTTTCTTCAGCTTTTCCCTAAGTATCTCTCATTTTCTAAAGACAGGCTAAAGGGCTAACACACCTTTGAGCTGACCCATTTTGTTCTGTCAGCCTACTGTTTCTGGACTAGAAGCGTTTGAGTATCTTCATGCCATCCAATAAGCTACACTTTGGATATTGGTTCACTCTTGCCAAAAAAAAGGGAGTGGAGTAGTCCATGTAACATCCTCTCTTTAGATCTATATACTCGCAACACTTTGTGATCGCACCTGGGAGAAGCTATTTACTCTACAATGGAGATGAGATGCAAACTAGTATACTCTGCAGAAGAGGTAGAGTGCAAGAAGCTGAAGAATACATTTTACACTATTGGAGAACTCAGATAAAGAGGAGTAAGTCAGAAAGAAAAGCAAGATAGGGAAAGAATCTCCTTGACAACCTCAAAACACAATACATACGTTCTTTATTATTATACATCGTCAATTACAATTATTATTATACATGGTGTCTTAAACCATCTTTGGGTGTATAGCTATATTTAAAAACAACTATTCAGGTATAGCAACATTTGAAAAAACATTTAGGAATTTTGATGTCTGAATTCATAGCTGTTCAGCTTGACTGTTCTTGAATATTCTAGAAACAAACATTCTTCATCCTAAAACAAACACCTAAAACTTGATTTAAAAAAAAAAAATATAATACATGTGGGGAAGGCAGAAGATTAATAGAACATTTCCATGGAGTAGATGTGAAAATCAGATATAAAATCAAAACTACTGGAGTAAGAAATTAAAGTAAATTAAAAATACACACATAGCAGATCTTTAATTCTTTTTAAGTTGTAATGGCTATAAAAATGCAAATTTTCTTCCTATTTTTTTTCTTAACCAGAATGTTTTCTTTAGATTTTAGTGATATTTACAATATTATGCTTTATGATGTCTACATCTGAAACAATTTTTCAAAGACCCTAAACAGAAAATAGTGCTATTGTGTAGTTGTAGGTTCCTCACACAATTTACCATGCAGGATTCAAGCCAAACACTACAGCATTTTTTAATTAAAAAAAATATAATTTTTTTTTCTCTGCAGTCTAATAACTTAAAATTAATCTAACCCATTTTTGCCAAACAGGGGAAAAAATGCTCCATTGGGCTAACAACTATCTTGGAAATTGTTAGTGTGATAATGGAAAAAGTAATAGAGCCAAAGCTACTAAACCAGTATTGCAAACTGGACCGTTTGAGTGTGCAAATACTCAATTTTTACTTACTTTTGAAATGTAATTGAAAATACTATAATATGCTAATTAAACAGCAGGTAATATTTGCTTTAAAAGTGTTGATAAAATGCAACAAAAAAAATTCCTAATAATGGAGTTTATTAACCATTTTATAGGCTATTTTTTTTTCTTTCACATCAATGACATCATGTATCCTGAGCTTTTTCAGAGGCACCATTTAATTTTGTGGCTCTCTTAAGCTACAAAACAGTTGAGAATCACTTTCATCATTACATTATTACAGGAAAAAAATTATGAAAGACATGGCAATGTCCCCTGGCATTTATGTGGTATATGGAGTTACTTACTCATTCCATGAGTTAACTCAAATGTCTTACGAGTTTGCCACACAGTATTCTTCATTTAAATTCAAAAATTGTACATAATTTTCTTTCTGTGATTATTTGCATCTTTCATGTTTTCCAAGTGTTTTGTTAATTTTACTTCTTGAAAAGAATCTCTGAAGAGTTGAGCTACCGCAAAAGAAGCAATGATGCAGAACTTGTATTAGGTAAAAGGAAATTTGTATTTTTAATATGAACATGGAAAAGAAGCTGGTTAGATTAGGAAGCAACTGAAAAGATTGTAAGTGTATTCATTCAATCAGGACTGACTTTTTCTTGCAAATCATTTCTACTGTGGAATTAACAAAGAATAACAACATTGTGTTTAAAGGGAACAGTTCATTTTGGAAAGAATACTTTAAACAAACAAGAAGCCTGTGGCAATATATGATGGCCTAAATGAATATAGTTTTTCCCATTCCTGTACTTACAGTTATTTCTTCACTAAATTAAGTATTTAATGGTTTATACTTGTGCTAAAGCCTCCAAAGACTAAGAAAGATATCTTCTACCCAAGATGTGGACAGTAGGATACAGAAGAAATAGAGAACATGAGACAGCCTGGTTCTGCATGTCTGTGTCTGTCCCTTTGAATCTCTCCTTTAACTTACATTCCTCCCTTGCTTCAGTCTCTCCAGCTTGAGACAGTTCTGCCCAGATTTCATCCAGTGACTTTTATTTTCCTCTCTTCTGTCAGTGGTACCAGATTTGACTTCCTCATTCCATATCCCTTCCTCCATTTTCCATCACATGGTTTGTAAGTCTTTCTTCTTGTCTCCTACAGCTGGAATACATTTCTAGTGCCAGTCCATCAAGCTGCTACTCTCTTCTTATGAAATACATCGTTGACCAATGGACAAATTGTGCAAATAACTTGTTGGCTTTGCTCTAGGTTAATGACTTTGAACAGTAATATTGATTTTCCACATCTAGTTGACTTCTGTAAAGTCCCAAAATCTAGACACCTATGATTACTGTAAAAGCCACATTAAAATTTCCCACATTAATCTACAATACAATATTTATAATGAGTTTATCTATCCTCTAGTTTAGAGACTAGGATGAGATGTATATAAGAAGCTGTCTATTAAGACAAAACCTGAGCTGGAGTTAATAGTAACACTGATGGGAGGGATGAGGGAGCCTGACTTTCCTCAACAGTAACTACTGACAGGACAAGATGCAGTGGGAACAAATTAAAATTCCACCTGCATACAAAACAATTTTTTAATCATAGTGCTAGTCAAACATCAGATCAGGTTGCCCAGGGAGGTTTTGGAATCTCCATCCTTGGAGATACGCATAACCCTACTAGACACAGTTGTGTGTACCCTGTTCTAGCTCCATTGAGCAGAAACATTGGACAAAATGGTCTCACATGGTCCTCTCAACATAAATAGTCCTGTAATTCTGCGATTCTGTAAACTTGAGGGAAAATGCTGGATAGGGAAGAAAGTAAACAGGATTTCAGAGATATCTTTCCTGTGGGGTTTGTTTTTTGTTTTTTTTTTTGTTTTGGTTTGGTTTTTTTGATCTCTTATATGTATTCTGATTCTCCTGGTTTATTGTATTGAGATTCTGGGCCTCTAAATCAGCAATGTGTGTCGACTCCTAGAGGAAGAATTTGCTTCCCCTTTCCATCCACTGTGATTCTTCAGAATGACTATTGCAGTTTTCCACAAGTTTGGCAAATGGGAATGCTGAACCAGCTGCTTATCTTAAACTGCCACGACTTCTTCCCACCTTATTTTATATCTAACTTTTACACCTTACCACTCAGCAGCTAAGACATAAGTATATGTTACTGACTGCCAACTTCCCTGCAGCAGTTGTAAAATGTGGGAGAAAATAAAGTATCTTTCTTTGAAATTGCTAAAGCAAGTTCCTCCAGACTTTGCGTCCCGGCACTTAGCTTTTCGGTATTACAACACTAATTGATACAGTTTCTCCTATTTTTCTCTTTGTTTATACTTTCAATTAATTTGATGGAGTTTCACACTTTCCGGTTCTGTTCAGTGTTAATTTTATTTTTAGTGTTATGAATTGCTTTTTCCAGAATCAGACGGTGTTTCCTTTAAATAAGCAGGCTGTGAAGGCTTAGTGTTGTGTATCTTCACAACATCAATATCTATTAATTCCTATGATAATTTATAAAAATAATAGTCTGACAATATCACCTTTTCCACATTATAAGCAATTCAGCTAAAAATAGTAAACTACCCTGATATTCAATAACCATTTCAAAATTAATGCTAAAATGTCAGGATAATGGATTAATTTTGTGCAATTTTCAGTACCCATCATGGTTTTTGTCAGAGAAATGAGAAGGTAATGAGAACAAAAATAGATTACACACACACACACACACACACACACACACACACAAAAATGTAAAAATCCATCTTTATGATAAAAACTAACAGAGAAGTGGAAGACTAATCTTTACCTTGTGCTAGTCATAAAGTATTTCTAAGAACAGACAACAGTACAACATCAATCCATTTGTATGACAAACAACAAAAGATTTAAAGCCCTTTTGATGGTTAAACTTAACCTCCATCACAATCAACAGAATAAAACCCAAAATATTATTTCTTGCACGAGCATATTACTAAGTTAGTCTTTAAAACAGGAAAAGTTGTGTGGAAAAAAAAACCCAAACAAACATACAATACATGTCTTCATCTAAGTTACAGATTTATTATTTTTTTTTCTGAAAATATGAGCTTGTTTTTCCTGAAGGAAGATTAAGTATTAAAAAAATATATGTTGTAATGACATGTAAAGTTGGCTCTGAAAACAAATCAAATCCATTTGAGCCTATCTCTTCTACTTCAAGGTTTTCTTTTTCCATCATCAAGTGTGTACTTGATACTAGAGAATTCTGATCTTATTTTAGACTGAAATGGGACAGAAATGTAAGTTTCTAGCTCCTTTCCATATCTCCAGGACCATTTTTAGGCTAAATAATTACCAAACTACTCAAAGCAGCCTGCAGTCCAAACCTGAGCATACGGACTGCAGAACTTATTGGAATACAACATGACTTCTTCCAGCTCTCACACTCAAGTTTTCATTCTCAAGTTTATTTTTGGAGGAGAAGAGAGAAAGTGAGAAAGAATAATTGGGATGTATCCCAGACATATCTGGTGACCTGGGAAGACAGTATAAATGTAGTTTATTTGAAGAAGAAATGTTCTCCTTCAAAAGAAGGTGGAATGAAAGAATTAAACAGTAAATTCCTTCAGGGTAGATAGACCAAAAAAAAGACCAATTCAAAATAAATGAAGACATCTGGATAACGTATCTTCTCTAGGTGATGATAGTAAGTGGTAAGTATAGCCAGATTTTGAAAAAATGTAATCCTAATCTGACTTTTTTGTTGTAAAGGAAAGTCTTTTCAGCATGTGCCACTGAAGAGGTGTTTTGTCTCTTCAAACCATATTCTCATGTTCTTAGATTTTATTCCCTTAACTGGATAGAAATTAATGTATGTTTTTCACAGGAATGGGAGTAATGAAAACAAATTTTCATGCAGAAACTGTTGAACTCTGAGAATTCACACAGGAAGCATTCTTCAGCCTCTCTCAGAGTCTGAAACTTCAATTGCAACAGATTTTCACCTGTCATTTACAAGCTCCCTGCTTTTTTAAGAGGTCTGTGGAACGTGACTAAAAATAGAATAGAATACAATACAATATTTCCCTTGGAAGGGATCTACAATGATCATCTAGACTAACCGCCTGGGTACTCTTATAAAAGAGCGTGCATCTTGTCTACAAGAACATCTACAAATTAAAAAAGATTGAAAATTAGTGCTTTAGATATCCTTTAAGAAAATTGCTTGTCCTTTAATCACACTTATTTTCTCTCAGTCTTCTAAAGAATATTATTTAATCTCATGTTTTTGAGGTAATTTCCTATAACATGGATCCTTAAGTCTTGATTCAAACTCTGTATAAACTGTTAAGAGATGAGTACAAGTCACTATAACTAACTGTGCTTCCCATACAGGACCATAGCTAATTATGGAACCCAAAATGTAGTGATATATGATGATATTTTTTTTATCTCAGCAAAGAATGAAACTGAAATAACTTTTGAGAAAAGGGAGAAAGAAAATCAAAGGATTTTAGAGCTTTCTTTTTTTTTTTATATGTCAAGTGTACAGCTTTAGTTAGAGACCTACATTTATACTTAGGCATTATCACATGCCTAGTAATGAGATTTACTGAAATGTTAAACATTAGCCTTTCTATGAGTCCCCTTTATTTAGTTTTAGCTGCTTTTGGTCAGGTGGAAGGGGAAGGGGAAGGGGAAGGGGAAAGGGAAGGAAGAACAGAAGAAGAGGGGAGACTTTAAGTACATGTGAAATCAATTAAGATTTGAGTTTCTAAAGTCTTGCTTTTTTTGTGTTGTGATTTTATCTGTGAGGACAGCTGTGTACCAGCCATCATTCTAGTCTGAAAATATTTATATAGCTTCTACAGTTGCTTTGTATATGGTGTAAAAGGTCATGGAACACCATTAGTGAATATTTTCAAGTGAAACAGCAGCAAAAAATTATGTATCCCTTTAAAATAAGTACTGAAAACGTATGCATGCTCATTAAATGTCCATTTTCATGTACAGAGATAGCATTTGTAGACAGTGTTGGAACTTCCATGCATTTTTTCTCTTTAGCTAGAAATAATTGACTAGTCTTCTGGTTTCTTTTCTCATGTCCTGCAGAGGCTAATGACGTAGATGCTAATGAGGTAGGTAACAAAACATTCCATCCACCTAAATAGTCTGTATAGCTTTGCTTTTCTGCAGGTGGTAAGAAAAAAGATTTCTGTACCATCACCTCCATGGTTGTAACTGTGTCTTTGTGACAATGCCAAACTGAGTGGTGCAGTCAACACGCCTGAGGGACGGGATGCCATCTAGAGGGACCTGGGCAAGCTTGAGAAGTGGGCCCATGTGAACTTCATGAGGTTCAATAAGACTAAGTGTAAGGTCCTGCACCTGAGTCGGGGCAACTCTCTGTGTCAATACAGGCTGGGAGAAGAGATAGGAGCACCACTGCCAAGAAAGACTTGGGGGTGCTGCTGGATGAAAAGCTGGACATGAGCCATCAATGTGCACGCACAACCCGGAAAATTAATTGTATCCTGGGCTGCATTAAAAAAAGCATGGCCGGCAGGTCAAGGGAGGTGATTCTCCCTTTCTACTCTGCTCTGGTAGGACCCCACCTGTAGTACTGTGTCGAGCTCTGGAGCCCCCAACATAAGAAGGACATGGACCTGTTGGAGAGAGTCCAAAGGAGGCCATGAAGATGACCAGAGGACTGGAGCACCTCTCCTGTGAGGACAGGCTGAGAGAATTGGGGCTGTTCATCCTGGAGAAGAGGAGGCTCCAGGGAGACTTTATTGTAGCCTTCTAGTTCTTAAAGGAGGCCTCTAAGAAAGAGAGGAAGAAACTTTTTAGCAGGTCCTGTAGCTATAGGACAAGGGGTAATGGTTTTAGACTAAAAGAGGGTAGATTTAAACTCAACATAAGAAATATTTTTTTTTTTACAATGAGAGCGGTGAAGCACTGACACAGGTTTCCCAGAGAGGTGGTTGATGCCCCATCCCTGGAGATGTTCAAGTTCAGGTTGGACAACTCTCTGAGCACCCTGATCTAGTTGAGAGTGTCACTACCTGTTGCAGGGGGGTTGGATTAGGTGACCTTTAAAGGTCCCTTCCAACCCAAACTGTTCTATGATTCCATGAATCTCTTCATGTTATCAGGAAAAAATGATTACAGTAAGTACAACTTTTTTTTTTTCCTTAAAACAGTAGAAAAAGCTACTCAGACACCTAGCTTTTCTTGAGCATCAATACAATGTTTTCTTGAACATGTAACAGTCAGGTGATTGAGACTCAGGTAAGAACAGATGTTCATAGTTATTTGACAGGTAGCAATTCAAATTAGGTTCTATTTCATTGAAGGTCTTGTTCTAAGCACCTGTTCAAGGCTGAATCAAATTACATTACTGCATTTAGAGTGTCATCAAAGTAACTAATAATGAATGTTAGACTGTCTTGACTCACAAAATCAGGTACTCCTAGTAGTTTCCAGCATGTTCTACCATCATAGCAGGCAATGTCTCTCATACTTTGCCAGTTATCTTTGTTCTAAATAATCAAACAGAAAGGAGGACAATCTAAGACATGAAATCATGCAGTGTAATCCTCTGCAAAGCAGGAATGAGTGAGCAAACTCACTGTCTAAATTTTGTTTTGGAGAAAGAGAGTTAACCAATCTTCTTTTCAGTGAGGAAAGACTCTTAAAAGACTTCTGATTTTGCTGAACTGACTCAACGAAATTACCTGTCTATTACTCTGTACTTTAGCTCAGGCTCCTTAAATTTGTTCTTTAGCTGGGGACTCATGTTCCTCAGGTGTTCTTGTGACTTGGTAATAGAGGTAGGTTAGTTGATTACATCAGTTCTTAGAAGACCTGTCCTGTAATAAGACACAAAGTATGTTTGGGTAGATGGTGCCAATATTAGTATTTAATATTATAAAATAATCCCTAGAAATTATATACCAGTGACAAATATGCACTACGAAAATTCAGTGCCATAAAGAACAGGGAAGTTTCCTCATCCACCTTCTGTTTTCAGCAATTCTTAGTAGAACATTATCCAATGGATTTGGATGGCTAAGAGAGTGAAGGCTACTTTAATCTATACCAACTGCCAATAGCCCAAGGCTTACTGGGCCATAGGGAACTGGACAGACACATTTGTATTTGTCTGCCCTTCCACAGAGAAATAAATGATTTTTAATTTACTTCTCCTGTTAAGTAGTTGATTTTCTAATTAATTTGGCCATACCAACATTCCAGTGCCCAGCAAAATGTATTTGAATTGGCAGAGTTATACAAAAGCTGTGCTTGCAGTACTTGTGTAGCTCTTATTCAAATTCCTCCCATTAGCTACCCAATTAAGCAGAAGGAAGCTTAAATTACCAGCCTCCAACTTTATTTATCTATTTTTACAGAAGACTAGTAGTTAACCATATTTAAGGCACAATGAATAGTAAGAGAATATATACCAGATCAAGCCACAGAAAAAGATGGGGAAAATCAGAAATAATTAAAAGAAATGAGAAGAAAACACATTACCATTGGAAAAGAATATCTTAATTAATTATGGTCTAATTCAGTGAGTTATTAGACTTCTATTTAAAAAGAAACATCTGATAATTAAGTAGCTATTGAAACAAATTGTTCATTAGTTTGGGAAACACAGACAAACCCTTCTATTGAAAGGCTACTTTCAAGTTATATAGCTTTAAATAGATACCTCTTTTTCCAGTAACCCAACTCAATGGAGCCAGCTACTCAAATAAAATATTTCATGTGAGTAATAACAGCAGCTAGAGCTTGCTCTGGAAAAGAGAATTGATCTAAGCTGCTTAAGTGCACTCGTAGGAAGAAGTCTCTGCTTTCTGTTATCTTGAGAATAGCATTGACTGTCTAGTCACAGGTAGAGAAATCCTTTCCTAAATTGTAGTACTTGTGGGTTTTCCAAAATAAACTTCTTACAACAAATAGACTGATTTAAAACTTTAATTCTGTTGGCAGAATCAAACAATACAAGTCTGTTTCAAGACGGATGAGTTGGCAATGATCATAATTGAGGAACATATCCGCTGGTAGTAAGATGTTTGTTTAATTTAAATGGAGCTAACTAAAAAAATTAGTGAACCATAAAAGTTATTTGCACAGTCCTATTCTGCTTGGCATCAGTGCTGCATGTTAAACTTCCTAACTTTACCTAAAACTAATGTAAAAATACAATAAGCCTTTTTTTAATATCTACTAGAACTTATGTGGTTTTTTGAGCATTGTCTGTGAGTAAACAACGTATTTTAATACTTAAAGATATTTCAGAATTCTTATTGCCTCATCTCTGAAACCTCATATTGTATTTAAGTTGTCGTCTTAGGATGATCAGAAGCTTTTATTTTGACTTCAGAGGCTAAAAGTGGTCTCGGATATGTTAGGTTAAACTTCACCTTTTAAGCATTGATTCTTCTAGAATGGCCTTTATGATTGTAAACTGTGCAAATTAAATGGTGTTATTTCTTAAATTTAGCCCTTCTTTTTTTTTTTTTTTTTTTTTTTACAAGCTACGTTT
>WHYT01017962.1:448663-459180 GCA_009806455.1 Tetrax tetrax
CTACGTTTGCCTTGAATTCTTGAGGAGAAAACCACCTGGCATTTATAAGAAATACTTTGTACTTATCAAAAGCATGTTTCTATAACTTGAAAAAAAAAAGCTTTTGTTATTAAAAATAGCTTCTATTTCAGCTTTAGCAAAGATATTTTTTCCCTAAGGGGAAAAGCTAGAGAGAAAAAAAAAAGAAAAACCTGGATTGTGAAAGAAAAATTTTCAGACAGGTTTTGTGAAGTAATATACATGTATTATATTCAAGACCTATGTGAATATACGTAGACAAAAGATTTTCAAATTTATATATAATGTTTCCTCAGTTTACATTTAGATTGTTTTACCCTAGAATGACGACCGTCTCTGTCAGAAATCTTAGAACAACTTTTAAAAATCACAGCAACAGATTAAAATTCTGATGTAGTAATAATCTGTAATTCTGATGCCACTGAGAGATTCCTGCATAAGTAGAACTATTTATTATAATATAGGAAGCTTTTCTTCAGATTAATCTATAAATGCTGTTGTTCATCCATGTATTTTTAAAAGGAGAATTTGCTAGAAATAATGATAGGAAATATGAACTTCATATAACTGGTTTATATTACTCAACACACAGCATTGCCTTAAAAATATTCAAATAGCCTAAAGAAAACTGGAGGGATTCAAGGAGTAAAAAAGAAGGCTAAAATTAGAAATTATATATGTTTGAACTTTGAAATCGTGGCAAGATAGACTACATAGGGTAAATTTGCCTTTAAAAATCCTTATTATTTTACACTGCCACTTGTACAATCGTTAACTTGTTCTGTGAGACATTAAAAACTGCTGTGGTCCAAATTTTCAGAAATGGACAGTTATTTTATTTTATTTTGTTTTGACTTGCGGAAAGGACCTAGCTTTGAGAAAACACTTACTTCTTGTAAGGTTGTTTTTTCACATGTAGTTTAACTAATTAGGTTAAGCTTACACTCAGATTTTTACACTACTTTAGCATATATTAGTAAATGTCTTGGAAAAAAAAAAAACAAACATACTAAGAACTAGAGACTTTAAGGCATCAATATTTCTCCCTCCTCTGTAGGATCCAGCCCAGACATGAAAACATTAAGATATTCTAATTGTGTAGAGCTTGTATAGGGAATAATAGATAGTATCTGCTTAATAGTTGTTTTATCATGGCTACGAGAATTAATTATGTTGTAAAATTGATATATTTTTTTTTTCTTCCCTAGGGTATAGAAATCTCAACCAAAAACTAGCTGTTGGCTCATTTTGGGGTTTTTTTTTTTGCACATTTTTAGAGGTAATATATGACACCTACATGGTTGCATGTATTTCATTCAAGACTAGCAATGGAGTGTATCAAATAGAAAATATTTTACCTCAGTCTGCAAGTTATGTAATTCATTGGCCACAAAGTTTGACTTTCAAGTAAAATTTCAAGGATTGACAAGCTCTGTATATCAGACTACAATAATCTTTTCTGAATCTGGACAAAAGTTAATGACAGTTGCTTCCCACTTTCTCCCTCCACTCATGTGTGTGTATATATATATGTGTGTGTGTATACAAACACATGCACACACTCATAAGCACATGTGGACTAAAAGGACACAGGCTAGTAATAAGTACATTTTTCATGTTGATCTATTTAAAAAAAAAAAAGCAATTGCAGCTGAGACTAGTATATTTTGTGTAACTCTTATTTCCTCTCCACCTTTGCCCAAAAGAAACATCTGTTCTTCCATCATACACTGTGACATATTTTACAAAGTGTCATAGCGGTTCCTGGTATTGGTGTTGGGAGAAAAAGTCTCAAAAGTGCCTTTGCGCCCAAAAGCAGATATACATCAACTATTTAAGTAGAGAAACAGTCATAATAGCATTAATATATGATTATTAATAAATATATTCACATTTTCACTAAGTCTTTGTTGGACAGAAGTTAAATATTTTAATATCCTCCTTTCATCTCAGATGCTGTGGGGAAGGGAAGACATCAAATATTGGATATGTTTAGGGAAGTTTCTGATTTACTGCTTAACCTACAGGAAGGAATAAACCCTGATTTCTCTTAGATCAAAGATCATTTTCTAACAGGCCTACCTTCATTTTGAAGTTTAACAGACGTGCACAATGAGGGCTACAAGTCAGAAGTCATGGTCTCAGGAGAGTCTGAGCTCCGTATGTGCAGAGTCCAGGGGATCTGCCTGGATTGCGAGATTTGATTATAAAATAGTGTAGAATGAAAAGGATCACTGGGCTCTGAGGTCATGTTATTCAAAGGAGGGCTTACTTCGCACTTAGACTGGTATTCTCAGGACCTTGTCTGGTCAAGAGATAAAAAAAAATCCAGGACAGTTATTCTACCACTTCTCTGGAACCAATTCCAGTACTTAATCATCCTAATTGTTAAAATGCTTCTTAATATGTAGATCCAGTTGAAAGCTCACTTCATGCAGCCTGTGTTCCTCTCATATTTAGCTGTGTTGCTGTGAGTCTTATTTTGTCTTCTGTGTCATGCTCCTCCCTTGATGGCAATGAAAGACTGCAGTTAGATCCCACTTTACATTTTCTTTTTTAAGATAAACAAACTGAGCTCCCACAGCCTTTCTTCAGCAAAAACATTCCCCATGTTAGTGTCCTTCCATGATGATTTCCAACTCCTTCAAACCCTTATGCTTTCAAACCAAAGCTGACACAGCAGGCAAAAATTGTGAGTTTTTGGCATCACCAAATACTGAGGTAACAGATGCTCTGCTGAAGTCAACTAGTTTATTGTTTGTTTGAGTGATGGCAAGTCTGTGCCAATACTTTTCAACTCCACATAAATATGATTATCAGAGGTAGAACACCATTTCAAATTTCCTGTCTAATACATTGCTAGCAACATATGGTAGGTTACCCCAGATATAATGTCATTTTTAATATGTTACATCAAAACTAATTTTCACTAAGTGCCTTAGTTTTCTGTGTAAGAATGGGTCTTAGATTGCTTTCAAACCTTTGAACAGAAAAAAAGTTGACTTTTTTTTTTTGTATGTGTCATGTTTCAGTCCAAGAGCAGCTGTGTAGCAGAGACAAATAAGTCACCCCAGACACTTCCCAGCATGGTATAGGTTCATTTGGATCTAATAAATCCTTATAATACACTACTGGAAGTAGTAGAATTTATTTTACTCGTAACATAAGCCAAATAGATGACTAAGAACCAAATTGATTAGCTAAGTGTAAAGGCAAAATATCTAAACATTTAAACATGTGTTTGGACTTAGGATCCCATTGCCTATTAAAACCATAATTGAGCTGAGCATCCAACTTTCTTCTGCTTTAGAAAAACTGATTGCTTTCCTGTATTGGCCTCACAGTTGTTTACATTTCATTTACCTGCACATATCTGAAGCCAAAAATACATATATATGACCTGTGATAATGAGTTAGGCCGTGAAAATTTACCCAACTCTTTTCAAGACTTCTGGTTGTTCCCCTCTCTCACAACTTCTGCAGTCCTGACAATGATGTCTGTTCTCAAACTTTTGTGCTGAATCAGAACATAAATCTGAATGTTTTCCCTCTCCTTTTATGAGGTTTTATGCCCAGGAATGATGTTGTGAAGAATTTATGAATGTAAAATCTTCACTAACTACAGGGTTATTGCCTTTTCTAGAGGAATAAATCCAACCTACCTTAAAGTATAGGTATAAAGTTCTCTTCACTCTCAGGGTCTTTATAACTGCTAGATGTTTTTAGGATTGTAAAAGATGTAAGTGGAGCCCAGGATACAGATTAACAGATCTCCTCAAGCAGTCAGGCAGAATACCTACATGAAAAGAAGCAATCTTGCAAGCAATCCTTTCCTTAAAGCAATGTAATGCAAAGATGCATTAGAGTATTCATCTTCTTTTTTTTTTTTTTTCTGGAATTTGTCACTAGTTTTGTAAATAAACCAGGTTCCAAATATATACAACATTATCAGTATTGTGTATCAGAATAATACAATGTGAAGTGGCAAAATAATGCTTTTCTTACCTTTGAACAAGTACTAAATAATGATAATGAAAAAAAGGTAAAGACATATCTAATAAAACCATAGGGGAATTGCTGCTGTTGAGTACATCTCTAAATTATTTTGAAGTGTGCATTAATGAAACTGCAAACTGAATTAAATACCTTCATGTGCTTCTGGAAGATGCTCTGTCTGATCTGTTAAAGAAAACACATTTTCACTGCAGTAATCAGGGGTTTAAATGGGCTTAATGTAATTACAAAAACCCTCAGAGATATATATTATCTCTTATGAAAATGGATATGCTTGGTAGATTAGAAGACATTGTTTCAGCATCAGTGTAGGATGGTAGAATTACAGTTCTGAGCACTAACTTTGCTCGGATATGGGCACAAGGCTTCTGTTGAATATAAAAGGAGACAAATGCATACATATACATACAAAAGGAGTACTGAATATCCCTAGCAATACTCTAAAGCTTGGCATGAAGGATGATTCGCAATTGCGATAATAATACATTTAATCGATTTTGAAAATGTGACTATGAATGTCCTTCTCCAATTCATTATGCTAGAAAGTCAGCCTGTTAAGTAAGACGCTTAAACTTAGTTTTTCACATAAAAATCAGTTCAAGTTAGTGCGTACTTCTTTGTATGAATTTCAGCTCCTTATACAGAATCCAAACCAGAACAGCTTCATGCAAATCTAAATTAGAGAAGCCTGCATTCCTGGCATGCATTCATATCTGGTGTTACAAACATGTAAATGTGCATACAGTCCCACATTCAGTCTGTGCAAATGCTTCTAGAGTTGAAGCTTTTTTCTGCCAAACAAGAAATCCCAGCAAAGAAAATGTGATATTTCGAAGTGTTTTCTGGCTGCATCCAGTATATCTGTTTTTCATGGCATTCCCTATCTAACACTTTCACCTTTGTGATTTGTTTCATTTAGACTAATACGATGTTAACACCAATTTTTATTTTCTTGATATCCAACTGACTGAATCTTTTAAGCATATGTTAAATTTCAAGTACAAGCTATTCTGAGATTTTAACATGAATGTTCATGTGACTGAAGTTAAGCACAAGCTTATGAGCTTTGCTGGAACCAGGGTCTTATTGAAGTAAGCTCTCCTCAGCCATGAAATGGTCCCTGGGACAGTAAAAACATGATTAATATTACTATTTGATGTATGCTTTCTCCCTAAGGAGATATTTTGTGGCTCTAAAAAGGACTCAGGGTGCAGCCAAGATGTTATTCTAATGTGGAGGATCAGCGAGGAAATTGCGTTTTGGCTTTAAAGCTGCTTGATCATCCCACTCAACATGGTTTCGTCAGGAGCTCCTGCCAACCATTTTATCCTTTCCTCGTGAGAGTCTTAGAAGGTGTGCAGTGAAATGCTGCCAGCTGTCCTCAATGTCAGGTGCAGATTTACCAGGAGAGCTGAAAAGGTTTGAGCCTTCTCCCTGGTGTAGTCATTTGTCTGAAGTAATTTGTTCCTATTCTATAAGGGATTTGACGTAGTAATGGCCAAATGACTGCTCATTTCCTGCTGGATGTCATCTCAATAATTTTATAAGGAAACACTTCACAGACACTGTGTTATTTCATATCCTAGTCTTTGCATGGACTCTTCGTAAAGAGTGGAGTGTGATAATTGCCATGGAAAAGGACAGATTGCCACGGATCTGTTAATTCCTTGTCTCAAGAACACTGTAAGTTGTCGCTCTGTATTGATGATTACCATCTAGCCAACTGGCTGGATTAGCTGTAGCTAACAAGATGGGCTGCAAGTTAAATCACAGGAGGGTCTTTGATCCTAGCTTTACCAAAACTTCTCTCTGATGGCCCAGACAGCTTCAAAATTTGCTTACATTTCCTTATTTATAAAATGGATGATAAATATACTTAGCATACCTGAATATTTTTAGGCTAATTGACTTAATAAGGCATTTTTAAATACCTGAAACGAACGTGGCATTATAATTCTGGGTGTTAATATTGTATGTTATTATTTTTAACCATTTGTGTAAGTGGTTAAAAAATGGTAATTTCTCATAATTGTGGTAGATGTTACATATTGCTTGGTTTGCTTGCTTTACCTAATATACCTTTGAGATTTGGCTATTCAGCAAGAAAACAGATAATCCTAAACAGAGATTGTAATGTTTTCATGACAAAATTAGATTTTTTGTTTGTTGTTTTGTTTTGTTTTGTTTTTAAAAATACTACTAAGAATGAGGGGTTGCAGTGTAAGGACCCTTGCTGTTCCACCCAGGGACAATCGAAGTCTCTGAAGCCTGACCCCAGTCAGAGTCTTGCAGGTTCTAGAAAGCAGAGTACCTGAGGATCCTGTATGTGCATCAATATTTGGGTATATAATTGACATTTTTTATGCTTAACCTTAGAATTTTGCTTTTCCTGGAGATGTGTTTGATTTTGACCGTGCGCTATGAGTACTGAGCACAAAAAGCACATGATGCTATTTCTGATTTTGCATACTCCCTTTCTCCTACTATGGCCTTTTTTTTAAAAAATATTTTTTCTTTTGCCTGCAAGGAGAGGATAATAGTTTGCAAAATATAGCCATATAGTGTTAGAAAAAAATAAAAGAAAAATGTACAAACCTCCTTTTTACCCTGCAACTTTGAACATGGAAGAAAAAGAGTATTGTCTTCAGTTGTTGAACTGACAAATAAATTCTAAATATCAGTGAAGACCAGTATAAGACTAGTTACAAAATTACAAATTTGGAAAATGTGAATCCTTTAATATATTATTAACATAGGGAATTGGTGTAATTGCAATGTATAATCTTTCTTCAATTATCTCATCTACAGATGTCTACATCAGAGATCCTCAAAAATTGCTCAAAATATGTAAGTATATTATATTTGATAGCATATTTCAACAGTGATTTCAATAGAATGACTACTAAATTTCCCAGTATTTTTGGCAGGCGGCATAAGAATGTTTTCCGTTCTTGATATCTTTGTTTACTCAAAAATACAACTGTTATTTCTAGTTAGGAGCTGAGTAGTCTCCAGTCTGCTATCTGAAAGTAAAATGACAACTTATATGGAAATAGCTATGTGAGAATGGAAACACTGCTTAATTGAAACAATCAGTTCCAAGCAAAAATACAAACTTCGGATTTGGAAGCTACAAGTTGTTATAGTACCCAGTGTTTACAGACATTTCTTTGTTATTTACTTTAAATTCTTAAACTACTAAAAAGAACCGTGCTCCACAAGTTTATCTTTAACATTTCTTGACTTGCTGTTAGCTGAAGGAAAATAGATAGTATTTCTTTGATGCCAGATGCTACTTAATTACACAGAATACTGTACATAATGCTGTATACCAAGGTCTTGCATTTCTAAAGCAGGATTCAAAACTGTCAGAAACAATTTGTACAACACAGAAACAGAAGTGCAGGATTCCTTGTTGAGATAATTGCACTGGAGTTCACCTATGCAGATGTTTAAACAGTTAGTTCAGAGAAAGCATCATATATTTAGAGTTCTCTAATGACTAAAGGAATGACCTCAGTATTGTAAAGGTAGTCTGACAGCCAATTCACACCATAACCTACGCTTCAATTAGGAAAAAAAAATAAAAATTGATGTTCATAGTTTAGTTCAGCAAATGTTTTGTGATTTAACTTGAGCAGAGCTATGCTTGTATCATAAAGCCTCTTGCTTTTTGTAGATTATGCAGCATTTCTAAGATTTTTATCTCCAAGGAAACAGAATTTTGGGACCTCAGAGAAGAGTTCTTATATCTTAGCTTAGATCCAATGAAAAATAAAAAGAAAATCAGTATTGAATTTTGTGTTCCAACTAAACTAAAGTCTGTTCTCAATCTAGTGAATTGATCTAAAAAGACAAACTTTACAGCTGCACAGATTTCAAGATTAATTGGTAGGGAGGATATGAGTTTAGTTCTTCCTACTTAAGATATTTTTATACTAGCTCTTTAGAAATAACAGATTTAGGACTGAGCTTTCTTGATATTTCTGGAAAGATCTTCTAATCTTTATTTTAACATTTTCATTTGTGACCATGGCTTAAAAAGTGCAAAATGAACTCTAATTAATATCACCATCGGTCACCAGATAAAAATAGAGCATTTTTCCTTATTCAGCTGAACTATGCATGATTGTCAATATTTCATACTCAGTGTTTTGGAAAAACCTGTTTCAATGCTTGATCTCTGACTCTGATGCTTTGACATAATTTCTGTAATTGTTCCATACATCATGAGTAGGAAGCTGGACAGGCTGAGAGAGTTGGGGCTGTTCAGCCTGGAGAAGAGGAGGCTCCGGGGAGACCTGACAGCGGCCTTCCAGTACCTCAAGGGGGCTACAGGAAAGATGGGGAGAGGCTGTTCAGTAGGGCCTGTTGTGACAGGACAAGGGGTAACGGGTTTAAATTAGAGGGAGGTAGATTTAGATTAGATATTAGAAAAAAAAAAAATTTACAATGAGAATTGTAGAGCACTGGAACAGGTTTCCCAGAGAGGTGGTGGATGCCCCATCCCTGGAAACATTCAAGGCCAGGCTGGATGAGGCTCTGAGCAACCTGATCTAGTCAGGGATGTCCCTACTCCTTGCAGGGGGGTTGGACTAGATGACCTTTGAGGGTCCCTTCCAACTCTAGCTATTCTATGATTCTATGATCAGTACTGTTGAGAGACGCTACAAAATAAAAAAAAAAATATGGATCAGTGACACCAAGATTTATTATTTATTGCAAGCACTGGATTGATTTTTTTTTTTTAAATATCATGTTGGTTTTCACCTGTTTGATTTATTTTGATAATCTTGAGTACAATATCTACCAGAATCACCCTGCTTACTGTCTTTTCTCCACAAGACATAGCAATCTGTGACCTTTCCTTTGACAATTCCTTGTCTTCTTCTCAAGTCTGATTTGCCCTTTTTGCTCCTACAGCCTTTTGCCCTCCTATTAATGTTCAGTTTCCATCGCCAGTTCCTACCACATTCACTATTGTGCCACCAAGCCTGAATTGTGCATCTCATCTCTTGACTCACTGTAGTTTAGTCTCTTTTTATTTCCAACAGGTGTTCTTACTCCTCTTTTCCCAGCTGATTCACATTTTCTTTTTATTTTATATAGATATTATCTCATCTCTGAGCCTAACACAATGCATACAAGAAAAAATGTGGACAGATGTCATCCTCTTATATTAAAACATTTTATGCTTCAGATTGTAAAGAAATAATTTCTTAATAACTTTCAGTCTCTTACTCCTCACAACTTTCCTCAATACTATGAATCATGGAATTACTCAGGATGGAAGGGACCTCAGGAAATGATTTAGTTCAAAATCCTGCTCAAAGCAGGGTCAACACTAAATTTACACCTAGTTACTCTGGGCTTTGACTAATTGAGTCTTGAAACAGCCTCTTTTGGCAATTTCAATTATCCTTATATGGATTTGTTTTTTTCTTTTCCGTATTTTCAGTCAGAAATCATATCAGAAAAAAAGCCTCTGTTTTCTCAAGAATATTCTCTTAGGCATTAGTGCCCTAAGCTATCTTTTTTTTTTTCCAATTAAAAAAAGTCTACCTCCTTGAGTTTCTCCTCACACGGCAAGTGCGCCACTCCCCAAAAAATTTGGTAGCCCTTTGCTGAATGCAAACCAATTTATCTGCATCTTTCTTACACTAAGGACCCAAAACATTTTGAAATCATAGAATCATAGAATGGTTGGAGTTGGAAGGGACGTTCAAAGGTCATCCAGTCCAACCCCCCTGCAAGAAGCAGGGACATCCCTGACTAGATCAGGTTGCTCAGAGCCTCGTCCAGCCTGGCCTTGAAAGTTTCCAGGGATGGGGCATCCACCACCTCTCTGGGAAACCTGTGCCAGTGCTCTACAACTCTCATTGTAAAAAATTTTTTTCTAATATCTAATCTAAATCTACCTCCCTCTATTTTAAAACCATTACCCCTTGTCCTATCACAACAGACCCTACTGAACAGCCTGTCCCCATCTTTCTTGTAGGCCCTCTTGAGGTACTGGAAGACTGCTATCAGGTCTCCCCAGAGCCTCCTCTTCTCCAGGCTGAACAGCCCCAACTCTCTCAGCCTGTCCTCATAGGAGAGGTGCTCCAGCCCTCTGGTCATCTTCCTGGCCCTCCTCTGGACCCTCTCCAACTGGTCCATGTCCTTCTTATGTTGGGGACTCCAGAACTGGACACAGTACTCCAGGTGAGGTCTCACCAGGGCAGAGTAGAGGGGCAGAATCACCTCTCTCGGCCTGCTGGCCACGCTCCTCTTGATGCAGCCCAGGATGCGGTTGGCCTTCTGGGCCGCAAGGGCGCATTGCCGGCTCATGTTGAGCCTCTCATCCAACGGCACTCCCGAGTCCTTCTCCTCAGGGCTGCTGTCAATCCATTCTCCGCCCAGTCTGTATTTGTGCCTGGGATTGCCACGACCCAGGTGCAGGACCTTGCACTTGGCCTGGTTGAACTTCATGAGGTTGGCACGGG
>WHYT01017964.1:3209-14973 GCA_009806455.1 Tetrax tetrax
GGCATCAATCCGGGCCTCTGCTGGCGTCGCTGCTTTGGGTTTGGCTTTTGGTCTGTGTCGCTAATTCCTGTCACCGAAACTTTATCTTTTTTTTTTTTTTTTTTCCTCCCCCTCCGTATAGTAGCGTGTTTTCACACCCGGCGAGCGATTCGGCAGAGATAGGACACGCAATAGGAACCAGAAAGCATTCTAGCGCACAGTTCCAGGCGAAGTGGAATTTAGAAACGTTACGCACTAGAGATCAGCCGCGTCTTTGCGACCGTTCTTAGAGGTCCTGGCAACCAAACTTTGCCAAAATGCTTAGAAAGGGTATGGCTGGACTCGCAGTCCCTGACTTCACGCCGTTGAGGACGCGCGGAAGTGCTCGGCCGTGCTGAAGCACAGCGGTGTTTACATGGTGAGTCTGACTGGTTTTGTGTTGGCCAAATCCTGACGAAGCGGCTCGTTGCCGCAAGAAACGAAGATCTTGTGTTTGCTAGGGCTGCTTGCTGCTGCGCTGACAGAACCGCTGCTCGCAGCCTGCTGCTCTCGCGCGCTGCTGTGCCGCCTGATTCCCGCAGCTCGCCGTGCGCGGGGAATTGCAGCTACCGTAGGTAACAGAGTGATGCCAGTGTATACAGAGGGGGGAAAATAGTAGGATGGAATAAATCATGCAGTCGTTAGAGGAAAAGCTTAATTGTGAGAACTCTGTAGTCTTTAAATGTAAAAAAGAAAAGAAATATTATATTTTGGGCTGTAGAGGAATCAGCTGTTCTATTTTTAGGAGATCAGATATTTGTTGGTTGGGATGTCTGGAGTGTTTTAACATGGGCTCTTTTTTTTTTTTTTTTCTTCACTCAGCATCGGAGCTACCAAGTCAGGGAAGCTGCTGGCTCTGTTTGTGTGCAGTCTTCTTTGCAAATACGCTCTAGGGTTTTGTCTTTCTGTTCTCCTGGCACCGATCTCTTCCGTGCATGCGAGTGAAGGGGCTTATGTCTAATGGCTGTTTGCATGTGGCAAGTATCCAGAATAATCCTGATAACTTTTTGTTCAGCGCCATCCTGAAAACGAAGATAGCGTTCTGTGGAAAATGAGCAAGGATAAGAGATGGGCAGAATCAGTTTCTCTCCAAGAAGCCTCTGGCACCTGAGGAGGACTAAATAATTTTTCTCCTCTCGTTGACCCGCCCTGTGCTGTTTTTAAAACATCTCCATTTTAGTGCCTTGAAATTGCAATTAAGTTGTAGTAATTTAAGATTATTGCAAGAGTGCAAAGGGCAGTAGCAGCTCTTTAGAAGTCTCATCTCAACACTTAATGCTATGCAGTCAGGGGGTTAAATGAGTTTCCTCGATGTGAGTACTTAAAGTAACTAAATCGTAAACAAAATTTATACTATATTCTGACAACTAATAATCTATTTAAATTACATTAAAGTATGTGTGTGAAAATTTAATTAAAGACAGAAATACTGTCAAGGCCTGTAAATATCTTGACAGATCTACTGAAATGGAACTCATATCGTAAAATATTTACATATATCTGATAGGCTGCAGTGTTTCTGGGAGTGCTATTCTGAAACTAATTGTGGGCTTTTTTGCCTCCCGGTTTCCCGTTGAGTTGCAGCGGCCTCGGAAAGCAACACAAAAAAATACCCAGAACGTTTTATTCAGATGATTCTCCAGTGTATTGTTTATTGCTAATCGCTCTCTCTGTACAATGCTTGTCACTGCTTTGTTTTTATTAGAAGTGCCTATTTCCGCAGTAGGTTGGTTTAGCGCTGCTGTTAATTCAGACGTACGCTGAGAACGCAGGCTGCCTGTGCCGCGGCGTGATGCTGTGCAGTATTTGCAGCGCTGGATGCACAGTCCGTAAGTCAACTTTCTTTTAGGTGTCTGGCCCAGAGCACGGTGCTGCTGGGTCTCTTGCACTGTTGTGGGTGTTGATTTAATTGATTTTTCAAGCATTAAGCGCTTATGACCCTTTTTTTCCCAAATTTTTGAAGTATACATGGAAAGGTTTGCTGGAGTGCTGACATGTGCACTGGCTGCGCAGGACCCTTCTTGGTGTAGCTGCAGTGCATCCCCTTTGCAGTACGTGGTCCAGGCTGCTTTTGAGATGAGGAAGGTTTTGCTTTGGTAAAACTGGGTCTGGCTGAAACTTCAGCCTAACTTTGGCCCTTCTTAAAACCCACTCGCTGGGATTCTGCACGTGGCCAAAGGCAGGTTTGCTTAGGAAGGTGCAGGATGAGCCCTGCGCTCAGTCTCAGCTCTCCTGGCTCTCCCTGGCTGGGCTGTACATCCCTGGAGCCACAGAGTCGCAGGAAAAGGGTGAGGATTTGGGCATGGAGGGAAGGATGGGGTGGGAGCATAGTGCTGTGGGCGCTGGGGAGCCCAGCGCCTGCTTGGGCGCTGAGCAGCCCGACAGAAGGTGGCACGGTTCGGCAGGTTGGCTGGAGCCTCTAACGGCGTCGTTAGTTTTCCCCTCTTCGCCAGACATTTCCTTTCATGTTGGATCCAAGTTTTAGCTGTATGTCCCCATCAGTCTTGTCATCTTGTTGCTAACAATTAGGGTCAAGCGTCTTTCCCTGGGCTCTCTGCAGTCTTCGTGTCGGTGTCCCTCCCCCAGCTCCTCGCCTAAGCTGTTTGTTCATTAATTAGTAGATCGGCTATATTAACACATCCGTAAACCTGGGGTAGTCACACTTCCCAAGGCATCTCGGGAAAGCCTCTCTGGTTTTATGTGACCGGACATGCACTATTGCTGATTTAGATAGCGGAGCCGATGATGCCAAAGTGTTGTTAAGAGAGAGATAAATAGAGAGAGCCCAGCAGTACGCAGAATGTCATGTCTCTATTAAAAAGCTGGTGATAAAGGAAGATAAAACGGTGAGGGGGGATGGCTGGTGCGTTCGGAGCAGCCGCTAAACATCTGATCACAAAAATCGATGCTGAATTCCCCTTCCTTGCCCGCAGAATTAATGTCTGAGCCTGGGTTTGATTGCAGTGAGCGGTGGAGCCCTGAAAGAACTTTTTGTTCTTGCCAAACCGGCGGCCGGGGCGTTCTCAAAGATTCAGGAGCTGTCTGAGCCGGGATTCAAACATCCCTCCCCGGTTCCCTTTGAAGTGGCTGCCCTTCTTCGACAGCGACGCGGTGTTCCCGGGATGCTGATGAAGTTGTCCCAGACTCGTGCCGGGGCTCATCGCTCCGTGCCGCCTCGTACCTTGATTTCCCTGGCGCCGCGGCCACCTGCGTTTCTGGGGGTTCCCATCTGGAGGTCGGTCCTGGGCTTCACAGCAGAATAACCACCATGCAGATTTCTGTCTGTTTGAGTCTTTTTCTTGGCCGGGCGCAGAGGCTGCTCTGCAGAAGTGAAAAATGTAACTGATTATAAAGAAATGAGTGGTCGCAGCAGACAAGAGGAGAGCGGTATTAATTTTACCGGTTCTGTAATGAAACATGCAGTAAAACGTTAAATCATCACAGCCTTGTTTGCTGAAAGGATGTTAATCATTCCATTAAGAAGGATTAAGTAATTAACTGGTATTTCTTTAGGCACCAGTGTCAGTTTTAAAAAGCATCTTCCTAGTGTCACACAGCAAATGCCAAGTTTGTGTTTCTGCCGCTGGAGAGC
Source organism: Tetrax tetrax (assembly GCA_009806455.1). Lineage (NCBI taxonomy): Eukaryota > Metazoa > Chordata > Aves > Otidiformes > Otididae > Tetrax > Tetrax tetrax. The sequence continues at coordinate 6,820 of WHYT01017964.1, forward strand.
TGGGAGGTGAGTGTGAGAGGGACACCTCTTCCCAAGAAACTTCTCGGAATGCCAAGGGACCAGAATTGGGGGGGGAGGGGGGGTCGCAACTAAAATGTGCTGCTCTAATAGTCTTTTGATTGCAAGGTTGTCTTTTATGACTTTTGTCAGCTGGGCCTGTTGCAAGCCTTATTTCAGGAGCTGTCTGTTTGGGATTAAAAGTTAAAACCTTCTTGAAGTGTTCATCTTGGTGCTGCATTTTTTTTTTTATTTTTTTTTTTTAGTAATAGCTTTTATGTTGTAATAGCAAGCTTGCTGACAGTGAGTCATGAACCCTGTCTTCCATGAACCTCATGACACATTTTTGTTAGCTGGTCAGGCAGCTCGCTTAGCTCGTCCAGCCCAGTTCCCATGTTTTACACTTGCGCTGGAAAGAAGAATTCCATTAAAATTGGTGGTGTAAATCCTCCTTTCCTCCTGTGGCAGAAATCCCCTTGAAAGCAGTGGCAGTGCGGGGGGCCGTGGGGCATCCTGGCGTTGGGCCGTCTGGAGGATGTTGAAGCTGGATTTGGCCGGGAGTGTCCATGTCCGGGGGAGGATGCGGCCGGCAAGGCTTTGGCTGGTGCTCGTTAAAGTCAAAAGTGCATTTTGGAGGGGGTGCAGATGGAGGAGCAGGTGGGCAGAGGAGAACAACGGCAATATTTTTCACCGTTTCATTTTTGAAGGATCAGACGGAAGCCCCCGGCCGGCGAGAGGTGCAGGGGCTGGTGAAGCATCTGTGAGCGGCTCCCGAGCTCGCTGCCTTTCTTCCAGGGCTTGAGCCATTTTTCACCTCGATGGAGAACGCGGAATTTGGCGTTAACCTCGTCACATTGCTGCCATTTCTCATACAAAAGCCCCAGCTTCCAATATCGCAGTTAGTGGCACTGAAACTGTACCCTAACCGAAATTTTCTGTGAGTGATATGAATTCTGCCTGGCAAATAGCGTAATGCAGCGGCACCAATTGCGTTAGTATTGATACTTTCTGCTTTCATAACTGCTCTACTTCTCAAACAGGGCTTCTTCCGACAGCATCGTGCAAACTCTGTTGATCAGTGTACTGTAAATTATTCCTCCCCCTGAGGTGAATTTCATAAATAGGTGTATTTCCATGTGCAGTATATAAGACAGCCAGATTTTGCTTCAGTTACGTGGCCTCAGCCCCAGATTGAAGTCATGGGAGCTCCCTTGGCTGGACTGAGTTAAAAAAAAAAAAAAAAATCACTTTGGCTCAGAGAATAGAATCTTTGAATATTCATGCATATAACATATAATAAGAATCTAAAGAATCTATCTGGGTGTTTGTACAGAACATCATAGCCTATATCTGCCTTAGGAGATTTAGAGGAGAGATTTTTCTCAGTAAGTTTTGTAATAATAATAATAATGTGTTAACAACTTCAGTAATTTATTTTAATCAGGGTGTTGTGTCGGGGCCCCATCCTGTTCTGGTTATTCAGCCAGTGCTGGGAGAAGGAGGCTCTGAAAGAGCTTGTAGGAAATTGTTTTTGTTAGTTTTCAATGACATACCCGTGCATCGATGTTCAGATAATGTATTTAAAGGTTTTTAAAGCTCCTGAGTTGTACATTTGGAAAAGTGAAAATGTATTTTTCAGTGATAAATTACTTGAGACTTAAAAGGCTTTGAAAGAGGAATGTCGAAAGTATGCAGCGTAATTATTGTTTGTACAAGTATTTTAAAGTTATTCTCTGGCTAACCCATCTGAGTTTTCTGAAGGCCAGTAGCGTAAGGAATGGTGATCTTATTCAGGAAACCTTTCTAATCCGTCATTTCAGTTACAGGATTTAGCTGAGAATGAGAGAAACTCATCTTGGTGTATTTTAGCTGATGTTGTATTATGTACATTTGTTCTGATTTTTTTCTTTTCTTTTTCTCCTCACTGCTAAAAAAGCACTCCAAAAATAGCGTTTCATAAAAGTTGAAGTGGAACGTTACCTGTGAATTAAAAAATAAAATATCTTAAGCCTATACAGCATATTCCTAGCATTAAACAGCCAGAGAAGACTAAGTATTTCCTATTTATTTTTCAGATTGTCTTTCCAGAAAAGGGTCCTTGGACGGTTGAAGGAAAAATCTGATTTTTCAGCAAGTGCTTTATGTTTGCAGAGGAATTCTGATTGTGCAGAAGCGTGTTGCATGGAAATGGAAATTTATTAACGAGGATTTCTAGGCATTATAATAGATGCTATTAGATAGAGGCACGCTCAGAGAGAGGTAAACTAGTAAATGTGAGCAAACTGAAAAATAGTAGCTATAGGCACTGGCTCTGTTATCAAACTTGCTGCATAAGCCAGAGTTTATGCACTGTGATAATGCTAATGACCGGCAGAGTCAATGATGCATGACTGGAGGAAATCAGTGGTATAATCGGAGAAAGTGATCAGGTTTTTGTCATTAAATATTAGTGATAAATAATACACTTCATTTTGAGTAGATAGGACGTATTTAATTCTGATGTGGAGAGTTTCAATTTAATAAGGGGCATTGCTGAGTAAAATGATAATCTTTTGTAATTTAAAGGGAAAAATAAAAATGCATTTGTTTCAGCATAATCTCCCGCCGTCCGCTGCTGTTTGTCTTCACTGGTGTCTGATAGCGAGGAACATCTCTGTAGCTATTGGAGCTGGCTGTTTATAGCAGGGTGTTTTATCTAAGTTATTAGTTTGTGCAACGCAGAACTAATTACATGAGACCGGAATCAAACGGAATCTGTTCAGTAGGAACTAGGTATCTTTTTAATTTTCTGCTTAAAAATGTGAATGTTGCAGGAAATCTAAATTGCGTGCTCCGTCAGTGGCTCCTGTAGGAAATAGTTCACCTGTCCAAGTGGAGGGAAGGTATGAGGACAAAAGATGGGGATAAATTAGATCTTGTTTTGCAAGTTATCTTTTAAGTCAGTGGGAGAACAAGTAAGAGAAGTATAGCTTAAACTGAAGAAAGTGGGATATTAATAGTCTCTATAAAGGACAGTTTGCACCAGGAAAAAAAAAAAAAAAAATCTGGTTGTCTTTTTTTAGCGAAACAGGCTAACACCCAGTGTAAATCTGTGTCATTAACTGAAGCAGTGCGTGATTTTTAGAGCATCGCTTTTCCTCCTGCGAGCCCTTGCCTGCGGAGGCCCTGTTCCCGGGGCCGGAGGCAGATGCGGTGCGGTGCCTGCCTTGGCGAGACTTCGCTCGCCGGCTGCGGGACCTCTGCCTCTGTCAGCCTGCGGCCCCGTTTGAGCAAAGTTGTGCCCAACGGGTGGCTTTGTAACGTGGCCAGGATCTTCCCACCACCCCTCGGAGTCGTGCTGGAACGCAGAATCTCAGCTTGAGTTTCCAGAATTAGATGGCACAGTGAGTAAACCCGGCGTACTTGCCAGTTCTCACATCCTCTTTTGCAGCGAGTATTGCAGCAAATCCTGCAGGTTTGACTCATCTCCGAAGTTCTTTGCTGATTTGAAGCAGATCTTGTCTGCCTTTTGAGAAAGAGCTGGAAGTCTGGCCGCAGCTCCTGAGCACACAGTCCTTCTGTGTGCATACACAATATGCCTGAGTCGGCCTCTGCGTAAACTTGGGCAGCTCTGAGTAGCTTTAGTTGGAGTTATGTGCCTGTATCGAAGGGTAAAATTTGGCCTGCAGTCATCTTTTATTGAAAGCTTTATGGAAATACTTTGTTCTCACTACGCACAAATATTTACATTCTGGTGGGAAGACTTTTTTTTTTCCCTTCAATTTCATTTTTTTTTAGTCTCCTCTATGCCATAAGCACATGGAGGCAGGTATTATGTGTAACGCCCTGTCAGTAAAAAAAAAAAAAAATCAGGTTTTGAACTGGTATTTCTCATAGGTCCAAAAGAAAAAAAATTCTGGCTGTATTGGAAGCAATGTCTGCTTGTCTGACTGCAGCGAGCCGCCCAGGGTAGGATAGGAATTCTGCGTAGCGCTGTGGGTAAGTTGGAAGGGGAAGGGCTTGCAGAGCAGAACTTTTCTGGGTAAATAAAACTAGTGTCAAGTACAGCCCCCGTGTTGGGAACAGCATGTCTTAATGTTTCTGTTCATCGGCGCTGAATCACCTCCGCGTGTCAGCCTCTGCCTGGCGGATGCTCTCGGCAGGTTGAGGAGGAGGACGCATTGCTCTGCAAGTGCATTACAGTGGTCCACACGTGTGCCGTGACTCAGAAGCGCTCGCAACTTCACGACACCTATCAAATGCAAATTGTTTCTTTGGAAAGCTGTTACCTTCTTTGGTTTTTTTTTCTGAGATGAAGGCTGATGCTGCTTTCAGAGGCTATTTGGTGGTGTATTGGTGTTGTATAGAATGAGGGCTTTGGTGATGTTCCAGCTGAGCCGATTTAGATTTGTCTGCTTGTCCCTGAGCGCTTCCCATCACATCCCCTGCTCTCCACCTGGCCAGAGGGTGAGCCCGTGTGGGTAGCTAGACCAGCACAAAACTAACCTAAGCAGGAAAAAAACATGTTTTCTGCCAGTTGAGCATCCTCATTGGAGGTCAGAGGAGGGACCGAGGGGATCAGGACCACCTGCTTGATAAACCTCTGGCCTCTTGGTTGGTGTTGCAGCCACATGAAACCTCTGCCAGAGGCTTTGTGTCGGGATCTGCTCTCCTCCCTCTGGGCAGAGGAGCCCCCCGTGGCGTGGTCCCAGCAGTGCCTGCCAGTGGGGCCACCCTGCCAAAGCGAATGCAAGTATGGGATTTAATTTAATTGCTAATTTAACAGCACTCCCTTAGTGGCAGGTCGTAAAGTTGCTAAAGGGCACATACTGAAAAGTTGTGGTTTCCTTGGATTTTCTTCATCCGTGTCAGCAGTAGATGATGAGCTGTTCCAGAGGCCGGCTATTTTTGACAAGGGCACTGAGAGATATCCAGGTTTACTAGCTGCTGTTGTTTCTTGTTGTTTTTATAATAACTTATCTGTGCGATAAGCAAATACAACCGCACCTAGAACTCAGATAAAGCTGCGTCCAGCCTGCTAGCTACCCTTGGAATTAAAGAACAGAAGTTGATAAGGAAATACATGGCCAGAGCTCAGCAGCGTCGCGCAGGTTTACACCACAAAGGGTCTGAGCTGTAGCCTCCATTTGTTCAGCGCTGTACGAGGTGTCCGTGTCAGATATCTTGTGGTGTGAAGGTGGTGAGGCCGTCTGTGAGCCCAGGTGTTGGCCTGGATGGTCATTAGCGCGACGTGGCGCTCGCTCAGGCTTATATTGGGGGTTTGAGTAGAGCTTGAAATATGGTTTCTGCTTTTATTGCTTCTGAAAGGGGTGCAGGTGCGTGGTAGCGGGAAGCGAAACCGGAGGAGCCCTGAGGGAGCCTCGCTCGAGCCGTGCCAAGCAGGTACGGCCTACAAGTGTTATCACCTTGCTGATAATCTGGCACGGTGGCGTTCACGCGTGTCGCGGGGATTACGAGGGTGAGGTCGGGCTGCAGTTTGGCAGGGACCGAACCCCTCTGCCAGGCCGTACGGGCGGGCTGTGATCCGGCGTCTGCTGATGAGGTGGGGTGAGGTTGGTCCGTGCCCCACAAGTTTTATTTCAGAACTGATGGATAACTTGGGGGAGGCTGGAAACGGCAGGAATGTGGGTGGTGTGAGGAGGAGCCGAGTGCCGCTGGACAATGGCGTGCAGCCCTGTGCGCCGGAGGAGGCTGGCTGCCACGCGTCTGGGGAAGCCAGACCGAGACCTGCACCCAGCTGGCCACCCTGGGGCCTCCCCGGTGTCACACAAAGTCATCTGCCTTCTTCGGCCCGTTAATTAGCTATTTTTTTTGCATTGTCTTCTTGAGGAACTTGAATGCGCAGTCTGTGAAGCAAGGCATCAAAGCATTAACCCTCACTTTTAATTATTACCTTTATTTTTGGAAAGGAGTAGCAGTCAGAATAAAATGCTCCTAGGAATAAAATACTGGTTATCCACCTTTTCTTCCTCCTTGGTTTGTGCCCAGCTGGAGTTGCCAGGTCTCCCCAGGGGTGAGCAGAGCTGCAGTCCTGAACTACTCTTGTCCTGACCCTCGCTCCTCACCAAGCGCTGAGGTTTAATATTCTGCATGTGAGTACGTACTCCTAAATTCTATATACGTACTTCTAAATAACACTCGTCTCGTGTTAGGGTGGTTCGCTGTTTGTTCTTATATGTCAGCACTGCGTTGGATTGGAGCCTTAATTGCTCTCTGCGCTCCTATATTTTTCCTTCTCCTCCTAGACCAGTTGGAGGGTTTGCTGGAGGGAGAGCGCAGGCCAGCACAACGCTATCCCAGGGTATGGGTTCTCACACTTACCAGGCTACGCACACAGCGAATGCCTGGAAAAGTGCCCCTCCAAGTCATTACGAATTAAGCGTGGCAGACAGAAGCAGAGGGGAAGCTCTGTGAGAAGACTTACCGCTTCATCCAAGAATGATGTGATGTGCAAAGATGGAGAGAAAAGCAAACTTCTCATCCAAGATACAGAGGCTGTGGTGCTCCTGCCCTGGGGTGCAGCTGTCTGAAGGCTGCTGAGAGCTCCACCGTCCCGCTCGCGCCACAGCCAGTGCCTGCCGCTGCAGTGCTGTAGCCAGGAGACCCCACGCAAGCTCTGGTTGTAGTTGAAGTTGCCCGTAGTTGGTAGCAGCTGAAGCTAGGTGTACAAGCCGCAAATTTCCCAGTAACTAGCAAAAAAATGTTGTGGATCTACATGTATTCCCTACCATCAAGGTAAGTAAGATGAACCCCATTTTTTTCTCTGTTACAGCAGGACACCGTTCATGAGTGAACTCAGTTTTTCTCTGTTTTTCAAAGCAAGCCAGCAGCAGGAAGGTGTAGCTGTGATGACAGCTGCTGCTGCAGGACCCTCCAGAGCTTGTGGGTTAGAGGGGTGTTGGCTGGTGGCCTGGAGCTCTGCTTTGTAGCCGTGGGGCTCTGCCCACCTGTGGACGGCACTGGTGTGCTTGCCTTGCGATGGGATTTACTTCATGGAACCCCACTGATCCGTGAAGCGCTCTCCAGAGACCCCGAGCCACTCGTCCCCCTGTCCCTGTTGGGGACTCCCCATGCGCCGTACACTCCGAATATATCTGCCATGTGAGTGGGACTGTGCAGGAAGAGCCTGAGATTTCAGAATGGCAAAAATCAGTCTGAGGAGGAGAAATTATTAGGAGAAGGCAAATGCAGAAGTCTTGTGTTCACATGGCTCATTAACCAAACCTGCTGTTGTGGCAAAGAAATGGGAAGAACCTCCATTGGCAGCCGGGATGTCCGACGCTAACAGTGTAGGGTGCGTCTTCTGATCTGCACTGAAATAAAATTAAAAAAAATAGGCAGTGGTTGATTACCTCTTGGTTCTAAATAAGTGTAGTATTGAGCACAAATTAAAAACAACCTTGAAACTGCACAGATTCATAAAACTGTACACTGGGATTTTAAAAATTACCTCCATTGGAATCCTGGAAGCATCTGTTACATAATTAATGCACTTAAAAATATATTCTCTTTATGATTAATCCAGGACTGTAGTGTGTGCTAGTTAAATGTCTGGATCCCAGGGTGCAACGCGAGGAAAGAAATGCAGTTGTAATCTATTTGATGGTTATAGGAAAGGGCATTTGCTACAAATACATATATTTTCCTTAGTCTTTTTATTTGTCAGGGCCAAGCTTGTGTCTGTTGTGCTGAGTTTGTTGACTGGTAAATGTTTTGAGATTTATGCTGATAATTTTGTAGATCTACTGGAAAAAATAACTCAAGAATAATTAGGGAGATTGACCATACAGTAATGTACCACATGTGTGACAGCGTTACTGGGTTGATGATCCTGCGTATGGTATATGCAATTAAAAGTGCTAAGGCTGAGGACTGTGAAGCTTTTCAAACACTGTCCAAGATACACAAATGCTTTAGGGGATGCGTGTTTCCCAAAGAATAACTTGTGAAAGTCACTGGATGCCTTGGGTCTCCTCTCCAGAGCAGTATTTCAGGCTGAGACCTCCCGGGTGCGAGCGGGCACAGCAAGCACAAGTATGGCTTGACAAAGCTCAGCCTTCACAGGTTTTTTTTTTTTTGTCAGGAAGGTTTTGGGGGCTCTGTAGCCTTTTTTTTTTTTTTTTTTTTTTTTTTTTTTTTTTTTTTTTTTTTGTTCTG
>WHYT01017964.1:14993-31738 GCA_009806455.1 Tetrax tetrax
CTTTTTTTTTTTTTTCCCCCTTCTATCTTACTTTCGTTACTGTTTTGTAAAAGCCTGCAAGCTGTGACGATTGTCCATTGCCCTGTTGTGTTCCAGGGCGGTGCTCCCACGGGCCGTGGGTGGCTGTGGGTCCTGCGTTTCCGTGCCTGCTCGGACTGGCTGAGCATCCTGGCCGAACGGTGCCGTGGAAGCCTGTGAAGCGGTCCCTTTCCAAACAATTATTATTTTTAAGTTAACAATCATCACGTGGGTTGGCTCAGGAAGCATTTTGAGATGGAGTGCTGCAGGTCCCACTGCACCTGGTCTATCCTGTGTCGCTACTGGATTATTAAAGCGGTTACCCCTAATGAAGCCATACGTGCTTTTCGGTGTACCTGCCTGCCGTGTCACCGGCGGCGTGCCGGGACATGGTGGCATGGCACGGAGGTTGGCACCTCTACCCATTGGGCTCTGCCCTAGTGCCCTAAAGCTGCAGCGGAGACAAGATAGGGATGGGGAGCGGAACCAGTTGTCTCCCATTTGCCTTTGATGCCTCCACGCCCAGCCGTGCGGTCTTTCGGCACTGTACCCGGTGTGGATGCTGGAGGCAGAGGTGTGAGGCGTATGGCAGCCTGATTCCGCTCCGTATCCTCTCCCCACGGCCGTCTGCGTTGCCAGTACTGGGAGCGAGTTAGTAATGAACTCGAGTTTCCACTTATTGTCGGTTGTCTTAAATTGTTTCTGCGCTTCAGAGTCCCCGATGTCCCTTCAAAATGTAAAGAGGGAGGAGCGAGCCTGGTTGTGTGAAACACGCCGCTGCTGTAGCCTGTATCGAGAAAACTCTTACCCCTGGACGGTGCTCTTGGCTCCTCCTCGCCGTGAATCTCGATGGAAGCATTACTTCTGCCTTTTCTCACCGCATAATGCGAACCCTTATTGTCTTTGCTGTATAAAAGCGTACTCAGCATGGGCTTTTCCTTTTGTGCTGGAGAGAGGTGGATGTTGAGATACCTGTGTGCCAGACTGTTTGTATTTCTAGCAAATTGGGAGGAAAAAAAAAATTTATTACTATTGGTAACTTAATTTTGTGCAAACTGAAGAGCCCCAGAGAGAATCCCACTTCAAAAGCTCCTTGTTTCTTCCTCCCTTTTTTTCCTTTTTTTTTTTTTAACAAAAGATACCTTCTAGCTGTATTTCAGTGGTCTAGGGTTTCAGCCACTTTCTTTGATACCGGTTTGTGTGAAAGGAGTTGTGTCAGACAGAAGGAAATGATAAAATCTACAAATTAAGGCAAAGGATGAGAAGGGCAGTGGGTAGCATGAAATGGAGATGTGTTCAAATCTAACGAGCGTTCTGATGAGCGGGCCCCAGCTCCTCTGCTCGTTACGGGCCAGATCGGTGATGTTTGGTAAGTTTAATGGATTGGGGTGAGCGGCTGGTGAAAACAAAGAATAAGATTTTAGGGAAAAGCAGAATCTGGTGATTGCAGTAGTGCAAGTTTATTTTTAGGACGCGATTGCATTTGAGTCGCTAGCATTAGAGAAACTTCGTAGCTCACATTATACTGCAAATTAATTTATTTTTAAAGTGGAAATTTTGCAAGCTGACGTTTTGCAGCATGCGTAGTACGATTTGGCTGACAGCATTGTCTGGCAAAAGAAATAACCAAATTATTATTCAGTCATGGGTTTTTAACAGCCGCAAAGCAAGTGGATGTTAACTAAATGATGCAATTTATTCCCTTCCTGCTTATTGCCAGCTTGCCTATTACAGAGAGACTGCCAGCTTTAAATAAGTGGTACCCAGATGGTAGTCGCATGACGCCCACTTGGTTACAGAGCCTAAGCAGGGAATAACTCGGCAGCCACTACAAGCTGTGGGTCAATTGAGGGGGAATGCCTGTTGCTTCACAGTTTTGCATATGTAAATCTGTTAATGTTATGTCAGTATTGTGCGGTCTAAACACAAGCGTTGCCTTTCTCTGGGGCCCAGATGAACTTGGATCGCCGCCCAGTTAATGAGGAGCCGAAGTGCGGAGCGGCAGTCGGAGGCTGCCGCCGCTGCCGTTCGTCTTCCTCGGCGTGAACTCGCCGCATCCCGGATGCTCTCCTCCGGCAACGCTGCCTGGGGCTGGCGAGGCCGGCCGGAGCGACGGGGCGAACGCCTCCTCTATTTTTAGCCCCGGCACGGAAGAGGGTTGGCTTGGCCCCGGCTGACGTTTTTCTTGCTGTCTGCCACACTTCTGCGCTCGCCTTCATCGACTGCAGATGTGGCGCGCAGCCGCCTCCGAGAAGTCATGAACTGTGTTGTCTGCGCCCTTTAACAGCCAACATCTGCTGTGGGCGGCATGGAAACAATTTTGGGGAGAGCCCTGGAGTTTTGGCCCTACAGATGATTACTTTATATTAATTGCATCGAGATAGTTGCCGTACGAGTTGGGCTTGAAGCTGCCCACTCCACCCCCCTTTTTTTTTATTATTGTTTTAAAAGCAGTAGTTAAAATTGTTTGACATGGGAATGCTTTTTATTGTTGATCATTTCTGTTTCTGAAAAGTTTATTACAATGGGTGAAAACAACAACCAAAAAAATCCATAAAAAGCTGAGGCTGTAATACGCTTAAAGGCTAGAAAAGTACCAATAGTGTTGATTTAACCAAAGAAAATGTTCCTGGAGGTATTGTAAATTTTATGTGCCAGATGAAAAGCATTAAGTATGTTATTTTTCACGAAGGAAAAACATTCTGATTTTTAACCATTTTGTAAATTATATTAATGCTGTAATACGGCTTAAAAAGTCTTGGGCCCGTTCCAGGAGCGCTCGCCCCGTGAGCGGGTCCCGTGGGCTTTGCCCGTGGGGGCACGGGTCGGGGGCCCTGCCTGGAGCAGGGTTTGGTGCAGGGACTCGGCGGGCAGGAATCTGCCTTTTTGGGCGAAGTGCTCTGTTGTCGCTTTATTTTTCCTCTTTTTCTTCTTTGGAAGTTGCAAGAGAGCGTTTTAAATGCAGCACGAGTAAAACTGAGGGAGAAAATAAGCCGCTTTGGAATGTGGCGGAAAGCTGAGATGCTTCGGTATTTTATTTTTATTTTGCTAATTATTTGTCGTGGAGATCTGAGCTGATTCCCTGACATTTCTTTTAAGCCTCTTAAGAGTAATTTTTTTGACTAACGGTAATTTTCCTCCGCTTGATGTTCCCCAGTTAGAGCGTTGTGGTGCTGCTTGCCAGCACGGCCGGGGAAATAAGCTCAGGGTTCAGAATGTGGAGCGGCATGGGGAAAAAGTGATGAGGAAACCCGAAGGGCCTGCAGGTGCTGTAGGGATTGCGTGGAGGGTTTATAACATAGAGGCAAGCCTGGCACCCCATCACTTGGGCTGGGATGGGAATTTGTCCACCAGTTTCATTTTTGATGGAAAATTAGCTAGCAGACCTTGTAGCAAATTCTTATACAATGAAGGTAGATGAAGCCAGGCATTGGTTTATACGTGATTTTTTTTTCAGTTCCCTATATTAGTGTGAGAACTACAGCTTACCCTACTGAAAACTTAATTAGGCAAACAGAATGCTATGTTAGCAGACACTTACAAACCCAATGTGCTCAGGGCGAGATTCAAATAAGTTAATAAGAGTTATATTAGGTGTTTCTAATGGTACTTTCAATTTTTTTAGAATAAATGCAGCCTTTGGTAATAAGCTACCCACACCTTTTTGGGTAATAGTTTAATTGAGAGGCTTGATTGTGTCCACTTAGTCACAGAGCATCCCTTCTGCTCTGCGGTCTGTTAATGCAAGTCTCTGCGTACCCCTTATATTTGGATGCCTGATGTGAAGCCCCTTTGGGAGAAAGCTGGGATGAGAGAAGGAAGCAGTCTGTTGTGGAGTGTGCTCAGAAGAGCCAGCAGACACGAGCAGAACAAATCTTCAGAGTTGGCGTGGGTGTAGGGGTGCATGCGTGTTTGTATGTAATGTATTTAAAATGCCAATAGCTTATGCCTTTTGAAGGCTCCGAATCATAGCTGTCACATTAGCTATACCATTTCCAAAAATAATGGCAGGAACAGGCTGATACTGATTGTTCAAAAAAGCGTTCTGTGATACTTTTTTTGGGCTTCAAACATCCTCACTTAAAACAGATGTTTCCATGCAGTGTTCCTCGAAAATCATTTGCTGAAAGGATTTTGATTCCAAATTGAAGGTGTTTTCTTAAGTTTTTTTCCTCCTAGGACACAAAATGACAAGAGGAGAAGGGAGGAACCTTCTTATTTTCTCTCACTCATTTCAGCAAATAGATTTTTGGATAAAGGACATTAGTGTAAAGCCTGCAAATTCAGTCTGGCCATCGGAAGTCTGGGACTTTGTTATTCCAGAACTGATGCTACACCATTTCCTCTACATCTGTGTGCTTCTGTCTATAAAGCGGGAATGGGAAAAAGTTGCCGTGTTAAAGAGGCTGCTGGAGGGTTTAAATAATGCTGGTGAAGTGCTGAGGTCATCTAATATGGGGCATTTTGGTAATAAAAAGAATTAGTGTTTTCAGCCAGCCTCAGCCGCAACATGACCGCTGTGTTGGTGCGATGTAGGGGGTCTGTGGTGTTTCTTAACAGTGATTTCGTAGCGCTGTAGCTGATCGTGACTGGTTTTGTGCCACCAAGCAGAGTTACCAATGGTTGCAGACTTAAAACATTTCTTGAACATGGGTAAAGCAGCATTTATTTGTGATGGTCTTGATACAGATCATGGCATCTGTTTTAGACTCATCTTTGCTTATGGTGGTCCAGTAAAAGTGTGTATCTGTGTTGGGCATGGCGACCTTTATTTGCCAAAGAGAACAGAGCCTGGTTACCGGATAAGGATAGTCGTGCTGGAAAATAAATGGTACAGCAGTGTGAAGAAAAAAAAAATGCTGTTAGTTTGTCATCATTTTAGGCCCATCCCTAAACAACGGAAACCTTCAGTGCTAAGAAGTGCTCGGCTGGAGAGGTCCTTTCAAAGAAGAGATGTTTCCAGGCATTCCCTGAGAGAAGATCAGATAAGATAGTGAGTGGAGGATTTAGGCGGAAAAGTGGTTTGGAATTGCAAATCAGTGGTTTGCCTATAAGTGCTTTGGCTTGGCTGTGGTGTCTTCTGATCATATATATATATATATTTTTTTTTTTTTTTTTTCCCCTCAAAGATCTCGAGTAATTTTTCATCAGTCTTTAAGCTCTCTCAAAAGGGTCCTGATTTTCAAAGGCTGAGGATGGCTGTTCACTCCAGAGCGCTGTGGGCTGATGTGAAATCATTGCTCGTTCTCTCAAGGCTCCTGATCTCTGTCTCTGATAGAGCTCCTCGCTTTCCAGTGCTTTAGCATAATTCGTAGCTTTCTTGAACATTGTAGGAGGTTGAATAAATATGATTTCTGCAGTGTGTATGTATACATAGATAGATGTATGTATATATAAAGCAGTGAAACTTGAACATGCTGAGTGTTAAGCAACTCGCCAAAAGCAACAGGAGGAACCAATGTCAGAACAGGACTGAAGTTTATCTGTTGCTCACTGGTGATCCCACAGCTGGGCAGGATCCAGCTGAGCAAACTGTGATGTGGTGACTGTTCTGTTTCTTCCCACACAATGTACTGACACTGTAAAATGTATATTAAAATATTTAGGGATTTGGACATATTTCATTTAATGACTGAAGGATGCTAGCTTTTAGTGCATCACTCGGATCAAGCCCTCTAGACCCTGGGCAGTTCTTTCCTGATGTGAAACATAAAGCCTTCATCTAGGAGAAGAAAAAAAAAAAAAAGATGTTCTGAGTTTAATGAATGTACTAACACCTGGCTGCAAAGAGAGGTAAGTGGGTTTTGGGGAGTTTTGTTGTTTTTATCTATTTACTTTGCTTGGAAGAAGCAGGAGCAGGGTGGCTGGGTGGCACGGGGACGTGTCCATCCCCACCACTGATGGCATGTGTACCTGGCACCTCCATGGGCTCCGTGGGGCTGGCTGCCTCAGGGGACACGGCGGGTCACCACAGCAAAGGCACTTGAAACTGCATAAATAGCCCTGTTGATGGGTCTGTGGGAGCCTCGTCTGATCATTCTGGCGTGTTGTCATCTTCAGCTTGTCTCCAAGTTGTGGCCCCTTGTCTGGTCTGCTCTGCTTTCGCAGAAGAAATTGTTTGAGTAAAGTTTGCACTATGATTTCTGCCCCAGATAGGAACAGAGTGGTTTTACAGGCAGCATCAGTATCCAGGTGGTGTGCTTATCCTGCATCCCCAAATCACCTTCAACACCTACTCTGTCCTCTTTCTGGTGGCCTAAAACCTACAGCTTCATTTCATCCACGAGGCAGTCAAGCTGTCTCAAAGCACTGGCGCTCTCAAGACTGAAGATACTGTTGGCATAACACAAGTATAATTTCTGTCAGTATAATCAACAAGGATTACTGGATTGATTTATCTTCTTTTTTTTCCCCCCTTCAGATGTTTAAGAAACCCCAAACTTGCATAAGAGTACATAACTTGGGAGAGTTCCCCATTGCTGGAGGCATCTTTCTGAGCTGGAGTTTGGCTTCCCCTGGAAGACGTAGGATCTTGCATGCTGTCAGTCTAGATTATGGATACGGCGTTGCCAAACCGTAGGTATAATTACAAGGGAAAGATGGCATTGATCACGCCGTCTTGTCCAGCAAGATGCTTCCACAGTTGTGCGTGGCATGTCGGCTGGGGAGCTTGCTGCGTCCCCCGGGGCAGACGGAGAGCTGCCAGTGCGTGGGAGCAGAGGGAGGCAAGGAGGATCAAGCATCAGCGGCAAGGAGGGTGCTGTGGAAGAGTGATAGTGATCTGGAGCTTGGGAGATGGTTCTCTTGAATCCTCCCTTGATGCTAACTTCACTGCAGTTAAAAGCTGAAGAAGGTTTGGTCTCCTTGGTGATTTGGGTGAGGGTGAAAACAGCTTTAATCTTTTTGGCTAGAGTCTAAAATAAAGGTAGAACCTTCTTAATGCACCTGGCAAAGAAATGTGTTTCTTACAGGTGTAGTTCTGGTTTTTGTCCTGTGTTCTCTTGCAAATGAGCATCCCTTTCTTTTTTCTTTTTCTTCTTTTTTTTTTTTTTTTTTTTTTTTTTTTTTTTTTTTTTTTTGTTTTTTTTTTCTTTACACATGCATATGCCTACTTTTGGAAATTCTCTTTTCCACCCAGGCTCCTGCGTTTCAAGTCTCTATCATGCAGATTTCATTTTTCTCTTTAGACGTGTGCCATGCTGACGGGCCTAAGGCCAGAATACGCTTTTTATCTGTGAAGGCTTTCTCTTGCACTTTCACTTCGAGTCAGAGAGACTTTGAGGTGAAGGCGAAGGGCTGTGCCGTGCTGTCGAGAGCCAAGACCAGGCTGCTGCTCCGAGTTGAAAGCCAGACTGTTCCGAACTTGTGGCTTGGGTTTGGGAGTACAAAAGGGTTTGCATGTTTGAATGAAGGGAAGAGAGGTGTGGATTTGGAAAAGGCTTGCTTGAAGACAGACTTTTGAGCTTAATTTCTGCCTTTACTTTCATTGATTGAAATGCGCAAAATCTCAAGAGAAAGGTTGAATTTTGGGGGTTGTGTCCTTGTAGTCTGTGTTCTGGCTTTTTCTTTACTACAGGGCTAATATACAAACAGTCATCCTGAACATCACAGGAATCCAGATGAGAAGAGGAAGCTAAGAATCATAGGTTATGCATGCACCAAGGTTGCATCAAAAGTTCTTTTTGAGAAACGCAGCCTTTTTATTGAATCCTTATGGCGTGGGCACCGTGCCTTGCTATCTCCTGGACTGCCCCAGGAGCATGTTCCTTAACTCCCACTGTCTTCTGCATTAGCATTGGCTTCTGTGCACCATTTAGATTTTCTTTAAAGCATTACCTAAACAACTATCATGTAAATACAGGCGTTTGTAATGGTGCTCTTGAATTAAGACGACTCTTGGATTCATGCAAGTAGACACATGCTTGCACAAAATAACTTTTGGCTTCCCCCTAACACTTTACAGAATAATTTAAAGGAAGAAAAGATTTGCAAACAGTTGTAAAAGAGCCATAAAAAACTGTCAAATACCAGACCTTCAGCTAATTGTAAACTGTTTTGCTCTTGGAAGTCGTACAACATTGATCTCATAGCTGCTGCATTAAGAAGGTGCTTCTCTGTAGCACAGGAGCTGCTTGCTCAGGTAGGCATGAGCAAAAGCAGTGAGAGATGTTGGGCTTCTGCTATGAATTCTCCGTATAAACTAGGATAGCTCCAGGCAACTGAAGTACCAAAAAGGAAGCAAGCTGAAGAGGAAAAAGCTGTGGAGCTGAAAACTTGTTTTTCTCTCTTCCCAACTGCTTCACCTTAGAGAAGGCACAACTTCTCTAGCCCTTTGTGGCATGGGTGGAGTGTGTTTTGGGAGGACCCACTGGCACAAGAGAATGTGAGTATGGGTGATGAGTGTGGTAGCACATGTAGGCTTGCTCTCTGACTCTCTGTCCTTATGGAATATGCTCTCATCTTCAGTTGAGAGAGAGAGATGTGAAAAAAAAATCTTTCCTGGATAGAGAATTGGCTGACATCCCCAGCCAACTGGTTAGTTGCATCTTGTTTTTTTTTCAATCAAGGAAAACAGGCACTCAGGGGTCAGCTTTTTCTGTTTGAGATTAAAAAAAAAAAGTCAATAGTCCATTAGACTATTGAGTTTAGCTCTGATTCTGCCGTTGGGCGATGTTTTGCTTGAAGACTGTGCCTAGCTCTTCGAATTGTGTCCTTCCAGTGCTGTGAATTGGGGTGTCTGCGTCAGGGAAATACTAATAGCAACCTACTGGGTCTCATCTCTAGCGCGTTCATTCTTGGTCTCTCTCCTTTAACCAGTTTCTGAAGCTGTATCACTAAATCTCTTTAAGAAGGGAAATTCTTGCCTTTGTGTATTGGCCGAGCTGATGAATGGTCGCCTGTTATCTGCTTGGTCCATGACTGAGTCAGGCTGTCACAGAGACAGAGCTGAAGTCAAAGGGACTTTATTTCAGGCATCTCCATCTCCTCTGGGTTAGCTGTGGAATGGATTCTCTTCCCATCTGTTCCTGAACCAGAAACGTCCTGTTTAACAAGAGGAAGACTGGGGATTTTTATCTGGCCCAGGCATTTCCTTCTTGATTTCCCAATTTCCTTTCCCCTGCAGCAATCCCATCCTGATCCCTCACCCCCAGCCATGGGTATGGGACATGGCCCCCTTTTACAGTGATTCTTCCAGCTGCTAAACAAGTGGAGGGAAACCAGAGTGTCATTGCCTGCCCCTGGTGAATTTGGACATCACCCACATGTGCCCAGTTGCTGGAAGTCCAAGTCCATACTGGCAGTTGAACGTCTTGGTTTGCAAGTGTTGATGTGCTACTTGTGAACTGCAGGGAAGGGTAAAATCCTGTGTGTGCTTCAAAAAAAGTGTCAGTTTTTCCCTGAAAAACGCCTGTGTGAGTTAGCTGACGGCAGGTCTCTGCTTACAAAGCCTGGCTTGGGAGCATGCGTTAGCACAAGGTGCGTGTATGTGAGTGTTCGGACCAGTTTCAGTGAATGGTCTGTACTGGGTAATGCAGCTTAAGCATACAGGCAGCATGGTGTTTTCCCCACCCCAAAAATAACTGCAAGTAGGGAGGGAGTTGCCAAACCTTCATCAGGGTTGTTTTACCGATTATTGAATATCTAATCAGTGCTGAATTCCTGTCGGAGAGACGGAGTGGCAGGGTCTTCCTGAGAGGGGGTTGCTTTGGCTGGTCAGGACTCGTCAGGACAGCTTTTGGCAAGACTGGTTAACCTCAGTTTTGTTGCTGAACAGGTGTGAGCCAGGCTGCAGGCGTCTGGACTTTGGAGTGTGATGGCACCGGGGTGGCCTGTTCAGCTGGGAAGGAGGAGCACCGAGAGCAGGACCCAGGAGAGGACGAGGCGGACAGGGGGTGACCCACAGCACTACCATTAGCGATGCACAGCAAATTGGCCAGCAATTAGGGCAGCGATTAATAATTCAAGAAGGAAGTCCTGGACAATACCAACAATACCAATTGAAAAAAAACCCAAGTCTGAAAATTATCTTTGCGCCCAGATTCATGCCCCATACTATCACCCACGCGGTGGTTTGGTGGTCTGATGCACCACTGTCCTTGCTAGCTTAGGTGTGACTGACTTTTCCACTCTCGTTCACGTTCCTTACCAGAAGCATGTCGGACAGTCATGGAAGCATCCAGTAGATTTTGGCCTGGCTGACTGTAATAACTCTCAACTTTGTATTTTATGTATGGTATGCTTAAATGGTTTTGGAAGCATTAGGAAAGGAAGAAGGGACTATATGCTGTACAGCTTGGTCAATGAAGCCCTGGTGAGCAATTTCCCCATGACGCTGCAGGTGGTAAGACCAGTCATTGGCCTCTACTCGATGTTTCACAATCCTGCCCTTCCCTGACTCAGCTAGTACCAAAAGTGAGTTTTCTTGCATCTTGCCTGGTCTCCCAGGCACCGGCTGCTGTTGTAACAGGGTTCTGGGGTCTGTAACGCATCCTTCCTCACAGGGTAGTAGGAGAATAGAAGCTCCTCATCCCAGACCTGGGCAGGCAGAGGTACAGCGAGATGCCCAACTTGGCAGAAAGTCCATGAAAGAGAGAAAGAGTAAGCGTGGACCTCTTGGCGAAATCTACAGCCGGTGGCAGAACTCCAGGAGTGTTTTTCCCCACAGCCTTAGTTAGTTGGCCTCCGGATGCTGCCACGATACGAATATTCAGTGCCGATAAAATATGCACAAGACCGTAAGCCTTACCAGGGTGAGGATCTCGAGGGCTCGATGAACTTTGTAACAGCATTACTCAGTTGTAGGGGCACGACTGATGCAGCAATTGATTTCTCAGTTCAGGCTTCACCTTCTTTTGAGCAGAGTTCATCCCTGTTTGCTTTTCATAATAGTGTTATTACACCTCACTGGCAGCAGGACAAGGGAGAAGCGACTGCGCAGCTTTTCATTCCTTGGGTACTTCTGTGAAATAATCAATGGTGGTGAACACCAGTCCGTCAGGCTTGAATTTTGCATATCTGCTATGTTATCAGCTGGCTATCTTGGTATTAACACTAATGTAAGAGACTCCTGTTTTAACTCAGAATTTTCCAACAGCCGCAGAACAAAGGCCCAAAGAGTTTTGATATTAAAGGAAGAAACAAACGGGGGGGGAGGGGTGGAAGTGGAGGGGATGAAGCAAAGCTCTGCTGCAGTAGCAAGAATACAAAAAAATGCATCTTTAAACTTTTTTTTTTTTCCTCCTGATCTACTTTCTGTATGACTCACAAGCCAGGCTCTAAAATGGCCTCCAAACATGCATGCATAATTTTGCACATCCAGGCATCTGCATATGCACTGCTCTTAAATATCCCTGAGGCGTTGGCTTTGCTGGGGTGCAATGGAGATGGGGTGTTGGGGTTCATCCCCAGAAGGGCCCTAACTCGTGTTAGCATCCCTTCCCTGATGGCCTTTCTCCAGCCATCGGTGTGCACTGGTCAACCATCAGCGTCCAGGCAGCCTGGTCTTCTCCACAAGGTTTATTCCAGGCTAGTTGGCTTGGAGAATATCTGTCTTTTTTTGTGTTGTGGAGGGGTTTTTTTCTTCCTCTCCTGGTATGAAAGGAAGACATGGGTTTTCTGAGTATTAGCTATTTTCCAGGAACTAACTGGATGGGAGAGGCCAGGAGAGAGCCAGGCTTTGGAAAAAGTTACGGGTGAAGCTATCAAAATGAAGCCATGACCACCTTTGGATGCCTGGTGTTGCCCTTCAGTCATAGGGCAGTAGGATCTGCCACCCCTGCTCACAGAATCAACAAATATGTTAAAAATTAAATCCACTTACCTGGTTCTTTTCAGCAATTCCTGACAGGACCCCTTTTAAAGCAAGCATCTAGTCTGTGCTTCTCATGGCTTTTGTAAGATAATTAAGAGCTCTTAAATGAAAAGCCAGCACAGGGATGTGCTCTCAGGTGTCAGAGCAGGGTTCTGACCCTCAGAGGGGATGTACAAGCTGTTTTCAGCTGAAGCAAGGGAGGCCGGTTAACAGCCAGAGTCATGGGTGGCTGTTTCAACAGTTCATGGTAATAAACCCCGGTTT
This sequence comes from Tetrax tetrax, assembly GCA_009806455.1. Lineage (NCBI taxonomy): Eukaryota > Metazoa > Chordata > Aves > Otidiformes > Otididae > Tetrax > Tetrax tetrax. The sequence continues at coordinate 27,088 of WHYT01017964.1, forward strand.
TAGGGGTTTGACGTGCAGATGACATCCCGTTTTCTGAAAGTGGCTGTGTGTGATACTTGGTGTGTGTTTCAAGTACTTACTGTTGGTCAGAGTAGGGTGAGCGTACCTGACATAGCAGAAAGGTGTTGATTTGATTAAAATCTGGCTCTATTGTCTGGCAGAAACCCCGAATCCCCCTTTTACCCTTCCTGCAAGCAGAAAGAAGTGCAATTTTAATTCAGCATAGATGTTTCCCTTTCATCCCTGAAGCTATTTTTTTTTTTTTTCCTGCAGCAGTTTTGGTGAAATTATGTATCACTTGTGATAATTCATTTTAAAAATTCCTGAGCTGTGTGGCGTACTTTCATGAAAATTCATTTAGATAAAATTAGATATTATTGTTTAATGAGGTGGCATTTCAATTTAGACCTTGCATCATGCATATACCAAGAGTTTTTTATGGAATAGTTAGGTTCATTTGAGTAATAAAGGCTGAATCATGGGGGCTTTAATTCTTAATCGCTGTGAGGATTGTTATCTGTGGGATGTGAGCTGTCTTAGTGGTATTCAATCAAGTGTCCACTTAGCCGTGACCAGAAGTAATTGCTCCCAAGTGGGTTGCACAATGACCTGTTAATACTTGCTTTGACCCTCTGACCTTGTCTGCCCCATTGTTTAGGATTTTATAGCAAGCGAGTCTGCATTTCTGTGGGGTCAAGTAGATATCTGAGGTCAAACATTTTCTGATTACTCCATAGAGTACACTGTAAGTCTGCGGAGTTGTTGCGTAGCAATAGTCGCCGCTTCAGAGCAGGATGCGAAGGGTTGGGAAATTGTCTTCCTGAATGCATGTAAACAGTTTAATATTTTACTGAAAGAAGTTCATCTTGTAAATTAGGTATGAATAATACATTTGTAATTACTACTCGTGTCTTTAAACACTTGTGTCTTAATTGGCTTGGGTATTTTTTTAATGTATTTGCATTTTGTCAGGGAAGTTAATTTTAACTTGCAGAGATGGCAGGCGAGTCGCTTGGACTGGGGATGGCTTCGTCCCGCATCCCGTTAGCGCCTGGGCTTGTGTCGGGGCTTCTGAGCGAGTTCAAGTGGGGATTGCTTCATCCCTGCCTCGGACTGCTGCTGTAGAGCATCTTATGTGCCTCTCACTGCCTTTTAGAATTAATTTGACCTACTTGTTGATGACTGTTGGGATGTCCTGTATTAATTTACTGGCCGCATTTAATCGTTGCTGAAAGCGTGGTCGTATTGCGCAGTAGTTTTGCGGGAGGATTTGCCGTGCGGCGTAGCTGAAATGCGGTGTTTCCTTAGCAGTGTATCTGGCAAAATAGCACCGTTGTACAAACGAAGCCTTGGTATTGTTTGTAGCACTACTCCCTCTTTTCACGTCATGTTGATCGAGTTCAGTAGCCAAAACATTTCTGCACACTCTTCAGCCTTGTAGGTCAGCTTCGCTCTAAAATAGTGTCTGTGCCCATCTCGCGGCATCGCACCCTCGCGAAAATATTTTGATCCTCGTTCCCTGAGCGGGGCTGGTGGGATGACACAAAGCAGTTGGATCAGGATGCAGTTTGGGGACAAACACAGCTAGCGTTCCTGTGAGAGAAACAGACTATAGTCAACTGAGTAAGCAAGAAACGAGTGCTAGAGATAAAACTGTATAGCATATGTGGGGGAGAAAAACAAAACAGTGACTCTGTTTCCACTGCCAGAATATTTAAAAACAAACAAACAAGAAAGCAAAGCAAAGCATGCCTTGCAATGAAAGGAACCTGGGGATTTTTCTTACTCTACGTGAGGATCTCCGCTTGCCGGAACGTCCTCGGGGAGGCTGGAACCATCTGTTCTCCAGTACCACGTCGTGGTCTGTGCTCATAAGGCCACGTGTGGGTTGGCCACGCAGGCCCTCCAGAGCTCCTTAGTGATTTGATTCTTCGTCCTTTAAAACAGCACAAAATCTGTGGCCTCTTGTGCCAAATCATCCCTGATTCTCTATTGTGAGGGCTCAGGCCTGGCTGGATTTATGGAGACACCTTCCTTTGCAGTTGTTGGTATTTAATGACTCGGGACAGCCCCTTTGTCCTCCATGGCCTGATGACACATCAGTGTAGGCCCTGGTGCTGGCGTGCGGTCTCATTTTCCCTCTCAAACTGTGGTCTGGAGGCTCTCTTGACCTAAACCAGCCCTGGACAACATGGCTGACTTTCTCCAGGCCATCCACCTCTGCGTCCCCAGTGCAGCTTGGCGAGGGGAGAGCATCTCCTCAGATCTCTCTCTGGAAAACAGAAGCGTGGCAAGGTGAGGGGTGAAGCAGCAGAAACGCAGAAATTCTTACCAGGCGCGTGTTTTAGGGGTGATGGTAATGAAACAAGTTTATCATCGTTCTCTTTTGACAATTAGTCAGGACTGGGGCGTTTCTCATAAAGATCCCATGACTAATGTTACCCTGGGAAATCCAGAGGGCTTTGTGAACTTAGTTTTGAGGTTTTTGCTGTGTTTGATGAGACAGATACAGTTTTCCCAAGAAAATGGTGTGCTCTTTACTCCCCTTTCTAAAAAAACAAACGTGCAGCTTGAAAACCTGAGTACACCGCATCTCCAACGTGATACCCATTGCCTTCTACCAAGCCCGGACGCTCTGGATCCCTTCCTCGGTTGGTGATGTCTCCAGCAGAGCACTGGGAGGAACTTGCTTTTGGTGGACAGATCTTGTGCCGAGTCCAGAATAAACAGAATATTTCCTAAGTTTCGAAAGGAATGCGAGCGGATGCCACGGAAATGAAAGATCCTGTTTAACACGGATACTGCAACCTTGATCTATTTTTTTTTTTTTTTTTTTTTTTTGTTGCTGTTGTTGTCTTAAAATTGAAATGTGGGAAAACATGGAAGATGTTGCAGAGGGTTTTTGGAAAGGCTGCGTTTCTGACAGGCTCGGGTCTGTGCAGTGCCTTTGTAGGTGGTGTGTGGTTTGTGTCAATCGACAGTCAGGTGCTAATGGTGATGGAGCCGCATTCAGCCTCTCGGCCCGACGCCGAGCGCATTGATCTTTGCAAACACGTTTATACAAGCTGGGGGAACTGCAGGCTTGTAACCACAGTTTTCTGCCATCTCCAGAGTTTCCTTTTGTAGCTCAGGCGAAAGCAGAATACCACTTCTGTAGCAGCCTCGGTTGCTGCAATGAGCCCTTCCTTTGCCTTTGATATCAATTTAGCCATTTCATCTTTTCCCCGGCAGACTAAGCAGCAGCACAGATTGGCCGTTATAATTAATTTTGTGCAGGGAATGAGAGCTGAATGTTCCAGCATTTCCTGGTTTTCACTCTGGTTGAAGAGGACGCTCCTTGTACCTGCTACTCTTCCAATTACAATCCTTTCATGGGACTGGGTATGGGTTTGATGATGAAGTTTGAGAGGATCAGTGTAGCATCCTTGTCGGATGCAGACTGGGGCAGCTGTTGAGAGAAGTGAACAAAAAGATTAAAAAAAATATGACTGCTGTTGGGACAATTTGTGCCCGTAGTCTTTTGTGGTCCTCCTGTTATGACTGGTTTTCTGAATCCCCCACCAAAAGCGCGTCATCAGAAAGTGAAACTCCTGTGTCAGCCCGGTCACGTCAGTGCCGTGCACTCTCGGGGCCGTATGCCTTCTCCAGTCAGTTTAGTTTTAGAAAAGAGGTTTTTTTTTTTTTTCAGAAATGCTACGTACCTACTGTGGTCCTAGGACGCCTTGCAGAGCTGCTCCTACAAAGTACTGAACAGCCCTTAGAGTTGTTAAACTTTAAAGGAAAAGCAGGGTGCTCAACAGTTCTCAGAAGCACTCGGCACCTTCCGGGATAGAGCGATTTAAAAAAGAAAAAAAAAAAAAAAAGAAAAGAAAAACACACAACAAAAAACATGAGATGTAGTTATGCAAATTATGACCTTTAAATGCATTTTATATTTGGATTGAAGTTGCTAACGCATTCTTTCCAAGTTCTGTTTTTCCAGCGCGATTCTGCTTCGGGTGCTTCTCTTTGTATTGGTGGAGCAGAGCAGCGCTGGCCCCGCGGAGGGAGAGCAGGACACGATGACTCGGAAAAGCAGCCGCCGCGCTCCGGGATGGGCAGCGCATCGGTTAGCAAGGGGCCTTAATAGGTGGATTTTAATTTCTCTGGGAGGTCTGAGCACGTTAACTAGATGGCAGATTCCTCATTAGCTAGATGGATTAAAATTTGTATCGTGGCTGATGCCTCTCCTGACTAATACGTGTAAGTAACAGCTCGTTCTGCTGGAGCTATTGGATGTGGCTTGGGTGGAGGAGAGGAATTGGCTTCTGCGGAGGATATTTGCAGAAAAGTCACATTTCCACCATATGTTAGCAGGAGTCTCTTTGGATGCAGGTTTTGGATGGAGTCCTCTGTGTTGCTGTAATCTGGTTTGTCCTTTTTCTACCACTAGTTCTGAATCATACCAACTACTTGGACTCTTCTGCGAGTTTCCTGAAGGACAGTGGGAGCGTTTCTGCTCGCTCAGCAGCCTTTCACCTCTTACTTCATCTTGAGGAAGGAGTAAGGTTTGGGGGACTGAAGGAGAAATTTTGTGTCAGTAAGGAGTGAGGAGGGCTGCAAAAAAAATCTGAAAATTTTGCCAAATTTTAAAATAAAAAAAAAAAAAAAA
>WHYT01017966.1:1864-13948 GCA_009806455.1 Tetrax tetrax
CCGGCCCTGCCTGCCTGCCTGTCGCTACAGGTGGAGCTGCCGCGGGGGCCGGCACCGGCACTGATAAGAACCGTCGGGGGGTGAGGGGGGGGGTCCCGGGGGGTCCCGGGCGCCCGTATTGCTGTCACCGCCCTGCCGTGAGGTGGTGAGCGCCGTGGAAGGGGGGCTGTGGCCTTTCGGGAGCCCCACGCCTCCGTTCAGAGCGGCTCGTGCCTAGCAAATACAGTTAGTTTTTAAAATGTCAAATAAATAAGGCGTTTGCGAAGTAGCTGGCATATCGCCGAGAGCAGTTGTGTGCCTTTTGGGGACTCTATCTGCTACTTTTTCCGAATACTGAGGAACTCGGGGTAGGGTGAAGAAAGAAGCGTTGAGCTGCCTGCAGCGATGGCTGTTGCTATAGAGTCCAGGGACGGGGCTCAGGCTGCGTTATCCTGTGAATAGTGCTGTTGGGGGAAGCATATGGCTGGGGAGCTGGTTGTTCTGCCTGAAGGATTTCTATTAATACCGGCGTATGTCTCATGTAGCTGTAGGTGGCCCATATGGATCCTTCCTGCACCTGTGAGAGGCAGTCTCAGTACACCCGCGAGCTGATGTGTGAAACTTAGGTCCATCGGGAGCTGGAAGAGTGTAGCAGAAGTTATCCAGGTGTCCTTATCTGACCTTTTGAGTCTGCAAAATGTGTGCTATCGACTTCTGCACATGATAGGTTTCATTTTTTAAATCAGGTTATGATTGTGAGAAAAGTGTGCTGTGCTGGGCAGTGAGTGAACCAGCAAATACCATCCTCAAGAGCATAAAGCTGGAAATGCTGGCTTCACCGCTGCAGTGTGGAGTCTGCGAGGAGGAGAAAAGACCACTGGCAGCAGCTAGGGGAGGTGCAGCTGAAAGCTTAACAGATCCCTGGTTTTCCAAGAAATTATTTTATTTGTAAAGTTGCGGTCTCAGAGCTGAACTTAGAAAAGAGGGAGAGAGAGGATAAGTAGCATATCTTTATTCCCAACTTATAATGGATTTTCCCTTTATATCAATTTGGACAGAGATCAAAGGTATAATAGAGCCCTACTGCCCTGATTTTTGGTTACTATTGCATTTTGTATTACCTCAGAGTGGAAAATACGTGTGTGGCAACTTATTGATACCTCTGCTATGTCTGCCTGTTGTTTACCTGGATTACTTTTTTCCTCCAACCACTCTGAATCTACAGATGCAGTAAGCATTTTTGGAAAATTGCATGTGTGGTTTGGAAAGGAACAGTCTCGTGTGCAGTAACCAGCCTTGAGAATTAACGCTGAGCCGAGGTGATCAGTGATAGGATGGCAGTTACTGCTTTTCCAAACCATTGTTGAGGGCTACTGCGCTTCCTCTTTGGAAGTTTCCTTTTGTAACCCTGAGTACTAGCAGCACATGCTTTCTGCATAAAGGTTTCTGTCGAAGATGAGCTCTGCTTTGGGTGACTCATGTTTTGGACTTCCCTGCTCCTTGCAGGGTGGTTGGACTGGATGACCTAAAGGTCCCTTCCAATCCAAACTATTCTATGACAAGATGTGCTGAATGTGCTCAGCCCGTGAAATGGGCTGTGCAAGCTGGTTGCTGGCTAGAAATTAAACCCTCCTCAAGGTGTGAGTAGGCAGATATTTAGAAACAGTCTTATAATCTCACACTTACAAGCAATTGATTGGGCAGAAATTTTTTAACTGGAGCACATCCTTTCATCTGCCTCTGGCTTAAGAGTTGGGGAAACCAAAGAGGGTGTCTGGCTGCTGTGGTGGGGCTTGTGGGTCAAATTTGGAGTGAGCAGGAAGGGGCAGGGATGCGGGATTTCAGGATCTGCGGTGTGAAGCTTATTTTGTTGTGAATTTCTTACCTATGCAGCACCTATGTAAAAAGTTGAAGAAAATGTTTCTAACACTCCTGCAAGTATATTTTGGTCTCTATGCTTTTTTTTTCTCAAAAAAGAGAAAAATTGTGGAGGAAAATGCTGTTACTGAGACTGTACTTTGCTCTTTCTCAGTTCTTCCTAAGGAAGCTCTCACAATGCTTGAGATGAGCCCTATAAAAATAGCTGGTTATTTTTGGTCCCGTTCCTGTGTTATGGGACTGCCACCTGGGTTCTTGCTTAGGGATGGGGTGCTTCTGGATAATTTCAGAGACAGTAGGTGTATCAGAGTTCTTTGGTTTGGATTTTTTTGTGTGTGATCGGAGCCCGAGTTACTGAACAAAGACAACCCCATTGCCCTGTGTGGCAGGGAGCATCCCTCACACGTTGCTGCTGGCAGTGGTGCATCCATGTGCATGTAAATATTGCTTGGGACAGCTCTATTCCCAAGGCTGCTCTGTACAGAGCTGAGGACATCCTTTATGGAGGGATGGGGAGATGCTGTTGCACAGATTTTTGAAGATACAGAGTAGGTTATGGCAGCTGGAGAAGTCAACTGGTCTTGCGTGTTCACACTGGTGCTTTTTATGTGTGCTGATGAAAGCTCTGCTATCCTGTCCTGGGATAAGTGACTTGTTGGAGCATGGGACCACCGAGGCAGGACTTGGTACGAATGCTGCAGCCAGGGAGAACGTGAAGATGCTGCAAGAGCGGGGGATTAACGGTGGCAGTGTATGAGGTGTCCCGTGGTATGCATCTCGCCCGAGGAAGCAGTGTTGGTGGGCGTACAGCGCCAAAAGGGCCCCCAGCGTTGGCCTTTGCCTGGAGGGGAGCTGGGGAGAGAAGTGCAGCAGAGCGAGGCTGAAGAGGGCTGTGACTCCCCAGCTCTGGGCAGGATGGAGCACGATTGAAACGGAGACAGAAAAAACATTTTGCATTATACCCCCCTACCGAGGAAATGAGGCTTTAAGCATATGCTATTGATCACTCTTTTCACCCAGGTTATTCCTGTCTCCGTTTCTTTAAAACGCAGGCGATGCCTGGGTTTGTTCCGGGGGTTTTTGTCTTTTGTCCCTCGCTTTCCAAGTTGTGCATATCCTGCGTAAGCTAAATGGAGAGAGCTGAGGGGAGGAGACTGTGTAATGAGGGAGGAGGAGAAGAGGAGAGCGCCTGGGCTTGCAGTCGGTCTCTCCTTAAGAATATAAGGCAGGAAACAAAGGGTGAGCTGCACATGGAGAGCAGCAGGCACCTGGCAGCGTCCAGCTCTCAAATAGGCTGCTATGTATTCAGCTTAATCCACACCCGAAAAGTCAGTAAATAATGAAGGAGAGCAGCTTGGGTTTGGTCATATCACCCCTTGGTCCTCTTCCGAGCCATTCTGTTAGCATCAAGGCAGGCTGCCTGAGCAGGTAACGCGTTGGAGCTTTTGATGGACGAGCATGTAAAATTGTTTGCAACTTTGCAGTTGCCTTGCTTTTTTTAACGTGGTCAAGTGTGAAAGACTTTAGTTCAGGAATAAAGTAGAGTGATGCCTGCAGTGCTGTTTAGAAGAGGTTGGGGTTTGCAGCTTTGTACCAAGATGTCTCTTTTCTGGATCTCTTCAAAGTCTTTGTATATCAAAAACAAGAGTGCAGAGCAAAGCTTTTGCTATGGAGTGGAAGGAGATAAATTGCGTAATTTTGACATTTAAAGAGTACACAAGTGTGTTAACAATGTTCAGGATTCATAAATACTGAGTTAACTGTTTCTGTGCCTTGTGATGTGCAGCAAGCAGCCCCGCTGCTCAAATACTGTGGTTTTTTGGCTGCCCTTTTAAAAATTTCTTTTTTATTTTTTTTTTATAATCCCCTTTGACCCTCTCAGGTGTCTGTATGTGCCCTCAATGGCTATGTCCTCCCAAGCACACCCCTGTCAGAGAGACCCCGGGAGCTCCAGAGCACACCAGCCACTTCCTTTCTGTTTGTGTTTACTGAGCAAGCTTACTGTCATCTTTTGAGTTGTAGCTTTGTTCCTCAATCTGCTGTTACTCCAGAGAGACTCAGTGTGGTACTACCATTTTCAAGACATAATCAGAATAAAAGTCTGTCTTCTGAACTTTTCAGCGCTTTTCCTTTGGGCCAAGCTTCCCCAGGAAGAGACAGGACTCTGAGTCATTTCAGGTGGGTTTGGTTTTTTTTGGTGGTGGTGGTTTTTTTGTTTGGTTTTTTTTTTTTTTTCCAAAGATGTATGTGCACTTTTAGTAGTTTTTCAGATCGACTGCAAAATTACTAGAACACGTACTAAACAAATAAACTGAAGGGCTATGTTCATTTAAGATACTGTCTCCGAGTGTATCTGGCTCTGTTTTTCTGGAACTGATGCTGCACTTTAAATGTACAACTCACTATAATGTATTGTTTTAAAAATTACTAAGACACTAAACTGTAAATTGGAACTGCAGGTCTTGGAAGAGCAAGCAGTGTCATATTCTTCATGTAATAGGAGTTTCTTTTCTTGGCTTCACTGATGGCAGCGATGGCTCTGGCCTGAAAGCTGCTGGAGTTGGTTATTCCTCTTTCTGGATTGAGGCATGTAACTCCCTTTATATTTTAAAAAGTAAGTGGTTTGAAATTTGATTCTGGACCCAATCTCTGTTCCTGTCTGCTTCTTCCTACTCAGGTCATCATCTGGCCTGAGTGTTTGTGCAGCTCTGTAATGAGCTGGCCCATCTGAGGAGTTACCAATGATATGTTTCCTCCACTTCTCCCTACCCTCTAAAGATAGATTATTTTCCCCATCTGGTTAACTGTGCATTTGCATGAGTGCTTTCGTGGTTGGGCAGTGGTGGTGGCAAGGAGTAGAGATGGGGCAGGATCAGCAGCTTGGGAGCAGCTGGGGCCAGGAACTTCCTAAGCAGATGCTGTGTAGGGGCTGACCACAACCTTTTGGTTGTAAGTCCTTTGAGAGACTTTTTCAGATTTCAGTTTTAGTATAATTCATGTTAACCTTATCTCTCAGTTTTTGGAAAGCTTTTAATACTTTAGTTATTTCTGATTTTTTTAAATCTATTTTTTTACATACAGTCTGACTTGAACTGATTGCTTTGCCACTGTCCCATACTAGAAATTCTATGCTTATGCTATGTTTCCAGACTTCCCCTAATAAAGGCTTCAGGGAAGCAAATAATGTTGAAAAGAGACTTTAATCTTTTTTTTTTTTACTTTGAGAAGATGCTAGAAAGGTTGTTGGTATCTTACTAGTGTGATCAACACCATGGTGGTAGAGTTGGGTCTATGCTCCTGAAATAGTTAGTTATACTTACAGAATCTTAGAATGGTTTGGGTTGGAAGGGACCTTTCAAGGCCATCCAGCCCAACCCCCACGCAAGAAGCAGGGATGTCTCCAACCACATCAGGTTGCTCAGAGCCTCATTTATTATTTCAAGTTATTCTTGGCCTTCAAGTAGAAACCTTGCAACAAGTAGCCTGCATTTCTGGCTTCAGGAATAACGGAAGGTAACCTTAATCACAGACCTCCAACTGTCCTCAGAAAGCGTTTGAACCTTGCTGGCGTTAATTTGTCTCCAGCAGGTGTAAGTTACGTTAATACCACTTCTCTCCTCAGTAGAAAAAACAAGGGCTCTAATATGTAGGTGCTGCTTCTAGTCACCTCAAGTTCAACACTCGGATATTGTGAAGTTGCTTTGAATTGAGTTGTTGAACTCATGGGTGCCACCACTATGTGTAATGGGCAACATATCACTGGGATGCGACCTTACGTCTTCCTTGGTACGTTGAGAGCAGAGGGTGTTTGTAGGCTAAGGAGATCACCCTGCTTCCATGCAGTGTGGCTGAAAAAATGTTCAAACATCAAATGTTCAAACTACTAACCACTCTTTAAAAGAAGACAATGGATAAGTAGAGGTGGGATGGTAACTGGCATTTTTGGGCTTAAAATGTCTTTCAGCCAACTAACCTGGTTTAGTATGATAGATATATGTGGAGTGAGCTTCAACCAGATGGGTACTAAGACTGAATAGTAAGTTGCAAGATGCAGAAGACCAGAATTGAGAGAAATTAAGGGAACATAGAGGCATTGTTATGATGCTAAATAAGAACATGAAGAATACTTTGTGCTTATTGTCTGTATAGTTCTACACTGCAGTCATAACACACTGACTTATTTTTGCTTTTTGTGTAAAAAATAAAGGAGCTTACCTGGCAGTGCTTTTTGTAGTAGTGCAAAAGGTTATATTATTTTAAAAGAAAAAACAACACAAACAAGGAGTTGGAGTAATTTGTCCCTGCTTGCCAGGCTGTAGTCCTTAATGTTAAACCAGATGTTTAAAAAGAATCTCTTCCATTTTGCCATTAATGGAAAGTTTTCCAAGGTTTTGACCTTTATCTTTGCATCGCTTAAGCTTTGTAATTCTTTGCTTTGCTGCTTTTCAGCAGTTAATCTCTGTTCTTTCTCCTTGCTACTGTGTAATCCTAAAGGTAAGTGTTCAGAATGCAACCAAAGACTTGTAACCAAACCTGAATGTGCTATGCAAGGGAAGGGGAAAAAGGAGTCTGATGAGACTTTCGTGGTGCTAGTCAAACATAATGCTCCTGGGAGAAGTTATGCTTGAAAATGGGCATTTATTATTTGAAACAACTTAGTAATAAGTACATCTGTGCTGATATCTCTGCAGCAAGTGCTGGTGTTGAAGTCCAGAGGGTTTTAATTTTCCTCCTTGTTTCTTTTCTGTGTTTTTTCAGCCCAAGTGGTAAAAAGTTCCGAAGTAAGCCCCAGCTGGCACGCTACCTGGGAAGCTCCATGGACCTCAGCAGTTTTGACTTCCGCACAGGAAAGATGTTGATGAATAAAATGAACAAGAACCGGCAGAGGATGCGCTATGACTGTTCCAACCAAGCCAAAGTAAGACTAAGATGGAATGGCAGCTTTCTGCTTTCCATCCTCTGTTGCACTGGTCAGACTGCCTCTCAGAACAGTGTCTGTGATTGCATGAAAATTAAGCATTTTGTAATTAATGTGTGAAACTGGAGTTGTTTGAGATAACGCTTCTGTTATGGGATGGTGGACAACTACTGTAATTCACAGATTCTTCTAGGGTGCTAATACCATGGAAGAATATTGTGGTACTGCTAAATCTGTACATAAGGGCTGGAGAGAGGGCTGGCATTTTTTTTCTCTTTCCCCTCCCTGGAGTGTGAGATGGCCTTCTCTGACAGGATCTCTTCTGGAGCCCCAAATTTCCAGCTGCCTCCTGTGGCTGTTTAGCAGCGCTGCTCTGCTCTGGCATTTGGTTTGGGGGAGGAGGGAGGAGTGGCTTGAGGCAGCAGGGATGAGGAGGTCATACAGCCTCCTGTGAGTGACTCCCTGGAGCTGCCGGAAGGCCACTCTGATATCTCGGCTTAGGAATTGATCTCAGGAGAGGATGCATTTCAGGTGAAAAGCTGAAGAGACAGGAGGATGGCAAGGCCTATTTCTAGAACAAAATAGAAGAGCCTGTGTTTGGCGCCTGGTAATTTTGATTGTTAAGGGTTAGTCAAGATTAGTGACATTGGTATACTGCATGTCTGGATAGACTGGCTTGAGTCATTCTTAAGTGTCTTCATTGGATGCAATAAGGTTTTTCAGAATGCAAAAGTCTATGCACCTAAACGTTAAATGTCGAAAACAGTATAATGCTTACTTTCCAAATATGTCAACCAGTCAAGAATCATCATCGTTGGAGTGATTGGAACACACTTACAGCGCTAAGTGCTGTAGTGATATTTTAAAAGAAACGTGCCTTGCTGCAGAGATCAGCAGCTAACATCTCATAGGCTAAAAACTCTGCCCAAACCTTCCAATAAATGTACAAATAGTTATCATTGGCTTATAAATGAATTAGCACACAGGTGATTGAGAATGGTATTTGTCCTGAATACATCTTTTCTACATCTCATGAATAAATATGTTAAGCAGATGTGATCTCTGCATCCTCAAGAACAAAGTATGTCCTATGGCTATTTCAAGACTTGCATGTTCTATCTTGGGAACGGTTCCTATCTTCCCACTAATCTAAAATGCAGTCATGTAGTGAAAACTTGACTGTTATGAGCGCCATTTAAAAAATGAGTTTTGTTAAGGATAGAAGGTAAAAAAAGCAGGCAAGATTCAAGCTATATTGATTTCTGTTGGTGTCCACTACTGGATTGAAACAGAATGGTTTAGAACTGTTTCTAGTTTCACAAACCAGTCTCTGCATCCTACATCACAATTTTTCTAATTATTACAAACTTTGTATCATAATCTTTTGGTTTAGTGATCTACAGGGGGCTTGTCAAAGGAAAACTCAGTGTTCTCACTCCCAAATTCAGTCAAAATTGGGATAAAGCAAATGTGTATAAACTACAAGAAGGCTAATATATTAAGTATAATGTGAAAGAGTAGAAAACTTAGTTTAATTTTGATAGATCTAAGGCAAGATTTGAATGTAGATATGCATTTTTAGCAGTCTAACTTGTATAGCTTGAGATCAGACAAGTTTTCAAGTCAATGAACTCTTATTTTCCCTACTGTACATCTTCATGGCTGTGGTAGCATTTAAGCAAACTGAAAATGTTTTTGTGGGTGTCGTTCCCCCTCCTTTTGTTTGAAATTTTTAGGGCAAGCCTGACTTGAACACAGCACTGCCTGTCAGACAGACAGCCTCCATATTCAAACAGCCTGTCACAAAGATCACAAACCATCCCAGCAATAAGGTGAAGAGTGATCCTCAGAAAGCTGTGGACCAGCCCCGGCAGGTAAGACTTGCAGCTTAGTGAAACTAAGAAAGTCCTGGGTTTGCTGCTGGGTGGGGAAGGAGGGGGTCCCAGAATAAACCACCTTAATTTTGTGATGTCGAACAAGTAGCCCATGGCAATTTGAAGTCTCTGATATTTCAGGAAAAATAATTTGCAGTGCTCACAGCTTTTAAAAATCAGAACAGAACCCATTTCCAACATACAACTAGTATTCTGTCTGCACTGTGTTTTATAATGAGACTCCAACCTTTGTCTAGATGAAAATTCTATTGTAGTTAAGCCTTCATTTCCTTAATGCTGAAATTAAGTATTATGTACAAATTTAGACAGACTTTGCAGACACTTTAGGGGACACTTGCATTGTAATTACAATCACTGTCCAGTGTTCCAATTGTGTAGGAATTCTGTGTTTCAAAAATCCCTGTTCCTGTACAGACCACACACAATGTGGTGTTTGTGATTTAGTGCAAGGGATTGTATCCCCTGCATGGACCTTTTATTCAGATGTGTATATCATTAGTAGTTGACTCTACCTGTGTAAATAAGGTCATAAATTCCCTTGGAATGACATTATTAATACAAAATCAAAGTGTTTTTCTTATCGTACTGGGTATTTGCAAACGAGAATATACCAAAATTAAAAGAAATCTTTCAGCTTAATTTCATCTAGTGAAAGGATGTAAAAAGTGTGCTTAGGATAAGTGTGGCTTTGAAGCTGGGCACTGTTAAAATAAGATGTACCTGTTCAAAGCAGCCTTTGGAAGGCATTCTCATTTCATTAACATTACCTAGAGCTGACAGCCTGTTGCCTCCACAGAGCTAACAGCAGGGATTCTGTGAATCCTTTCCTATAGTGAGTCCATCTTATTCCTTTGGGAAAATAGATGTTCAGCTTCATTAGTCTGTTCAGATGCTGTTATCGGTATCAATTATTAATACCTTTTAAACTCTTGCAGATCTGGTGGAATTAAAATATATCATTCCAAGACGGAAAGTGATTTCAATAAAATTTAACACCTTATAAGCTACCTACCTGTTGTAGTTTAGCCTCAATTGGGACCAGACTACACAGCCTCTCTCTCTCTCACTCCTCCCACCCTCTGAGAGAATAGGGAGAGATAATAGTAATATTTAAAAAAAAAAAAAGCCTGAGGTTTGAGAAAAGGACACAGAGAAATACTTAAAGTTACTGTATTCATAGTGTTGTTGCTATTCCTATAAACCCCTTGGCTAGTTAAAGACAGTAAAAGAGGACACTAAAGGTCTGACACTGAAATGCAAAGCACTGAGCTGGATAGAGATTTCTATCCCTGTTGCAGAAGAGATCGATATGCAAGTGCAATCTGTTAGACAAAGATGTTGTGTAGTTTCCCTGCTCCCGTTACTCTACTTGTTGCAGTGCAGCTTCCTGCTTGTGCTTTCCTTATGTAGTCCTCTTTCTTTTTATGGCAACATTGGAGCCTGTTTTCTGAGAAGGTCCTTTAGGGATTTATATATATGTATGTATATATCACAATATAGATGTACTGTATGTGTAACATAACACATTATACATGCATGTTACACGTGTGTATGTAACATAACACTATACATGTATGTTACACGTGTGTGTGCAACATGCATATTGGCTTATATATTTTCTATTCTATAGCATAGAATAGGGCAAACTTGTGCTTTTTTGGTGTCTTTCTTTGCATTATACATCAAAGAGTCTGTTAAATTACAGCTTTAAAATATTTTACCAGACTGTTGTATGTTTTAACCTTGGTCAACAGACTCCAGATGCTCCCTCAAAATTTGAAAACAGTGCTAAATCTCATCATGCCCTAGCTTAAAATTAACCTAAGGCTGTCCTTATTTTCCTTGTTGGGAAATAAGAGTAATAAGAGTTCGGTTGAACTCAGATTTTGACAGGCCTGAAAAGGGCACGTGTATGGACTGTTTGGGGTAAATTCTTAGTTTCTCAAGATCTGTATAAAATTGCTTTCTTGCAAGACGGTACTGCAGCTATTCATTGATTATCCTTATACATATAGATGAGAGCTGAAGGTGTATCTAGGTATAGTATCTGACTGTCTACCAAACCATGTGTTCACGTGTTCTTAAGTTTGAGGAGAACCTCCGATTCAACATACGGTGAAGGACTAGACATAAATTTTCTCATGAGAAACTACTAGAGAGGAATAAAATAATGCTTTACCTTGGAAAGAGATTGGATACAACTCTTCCATTCCTTAACTTCTGTGGTATATGTGAGATAGCAAGAGAGGATTAAGAGTGTAAAAACAGACTGTCGCACACTATGTGCACTTACATGAAAGCCAGAAAGCCCTGCCTTGCTGTTCCAGTTCAGAAACAGTGAAAATACCGGTCCCTGAAAGAGAAGAAAGTCTTTTTCAAGGCAGTAAATCAGGACAGAGGTGTTGTGAGACTGACTGGCAGTGAGGATTGTTCCTTTCTGTAAGACATGGCAGACCCCTTCTCTGGTAAACCCAATATAAAATTGGCTGCAGAGGTGTTCTTCCCTCTTTTGATAGTAAGCAGGTGCTTTGTTTAGTTGTCAATTCCATTTCTCTCTTTTGTGCCACTAAACCCTTTCTTTGATGTCAGCTCTTCTGGGAGAAGAAGTTAAGTGGACTGAACGCTTTTGACATTGCAGAGGAGCTGGTGAAAACAATGGACCTTCCAAAAGGTTTACAAGGTAATCAGAGTCTGCCCTTAAGTCCAGGGGTGGCATTTTGATACCAGTCAGCAGTGATGTGAAGGTATTGTGTTTGACCTCCTTGTTCTCCAGCGCTTCTCAGTGCTGTGGACCACCCCTGCTTCAGCAGGAACTGTTAGTGCTCTGGCTGGGAAGCTTGGTGCCCTTTGTCCTGAGGCATACTAAAGCAAAGCTTCTTGACATTTTTTGGTTCATTTCCCAGAAACAGAATGGAAACTGCTTCCATTCCCAGTTTGTTTTTTTCTTTTTGTGTAACAGAAAGAGGAATTGATCTAGATTTAAGTAACCTTGGAGAGAGTTGTACAGGTGCTGTTGGAAGTATTTAGGACTGAGATTTGTTATGCTAGCTTTCTAAGTGATAGTATGTGCTTTGCCGTTAAATTTTAAATAATGCCTGTTGTCCTGATTTGCTGTGCTTGTCTTGTGCAGTGTTGATTATTGCTTTTCTTACCACTTGCAGGGGTTGGTCCTGGTTGCACTGATGAAACCCTTCTCTCTGCTATAGCTAGTGCTCTGCACACTAGCACTATGCCTATCACTGGACAACTGTCTGCGGCCGTAGAGAAGAACCCTGGAGTTTGGCTAAACACTTCACAGCCACTTTGCAAGGCATTTATGGTGACAGATGAAGATATTAGGTATTAACTAGAAATATCACTTATTGTCTCAGAGCAAGGTTTTGCATGGTAAAACAGAACCTCCCTTCCCACCCC
>WHYT01017967.1:1537-20655 GCA_009806455.1 Tetrax tetrax
CTACAGAATATTTAAACTGAATCTTTCTGGCACTGCTCTGTGTGTGTGTCTCTTTTATGCTCTGACAAACAGGGAGGCTTGTTCCGTGGCCTGTGTCCTAGGAAAGAAGTTACTTGTTTGAATATAGTCTTTCACAGATTTTTATGAAATCAGTTAAGTAAAATCTCAAATACTGAAAGCAGTCAGCCAGCCAAGCTGATAAATTGTAGCAACCTCAATTACCAAAAAGCTGAGTGATTTTTTGACTGTAAAATCACTTAAATATCTTGGGTGTTTGTTGTTGTTGTTGTTGTTTTGTTTGTTTGTTTGTTTTTCCTGCAATTTTCCTCAATTCTGGTATTCTATTTCCTGATCTTAAATTCTTTAATGAACTGCTTTGGCAATAACAGTCACTATTTATACTTGTGATTTAGTGAGCTGGTTTTAAGTGAAGAACCTAGGAAAAACTAATTATGTGGCCTGTTTTTTAACCTGTTTATATAGATGTTTGCATCCTCTGGACAATATAAATAGCCTTGGAAAACTGTCAAACAATATGATACAATGCAAGATGTTGCTGCAGACATACATTTATGCTTACCTCTTAAAAGATTTCTGGCTTTGAACTGATCTTAGTATGTGTAGTTAACAAAGCACATGTACAACAAAAACATTTATGGATTTATAAATGGATTGAGAACATAGAGGGTGTGCGGAAGTTCCCCTGTATTGATAAGGTGGTCAGATTTGCGTCATAGATGAGTCCAAGCCCTGTAAAAATATCCAGACTTATTTTGCTGCCTTTTAATAAGGGAACTGCGTGGGAAAAGCTATGAAAATCGGATCAGTTTTGTAATAACTTGAGTGGAGTGTCAACTGATTTCAGGTCTACAAACTTTTTAAAAATCAGTTCAGATCTGGGAGGTGTTTTTATTTTTCAGTTGCAGCAGTGATTCAAATATTGACTATTTGGCTGAACTAATGTAAAAGTACAGAATTGAACAGCAGATCATTTAAAGATGGATCTGCACTCATCCCTTTATGTATATACCCAGGATAACCAGTTGATGAATCTGACTTGTTTCTTAAAAACTTTTCTCCAATGCCTTTTTATTTTTTTCAGTCTCATAGATGTTAAACAATTTAAAACACGCAATCGATCCATATTACTAGTTTTGTCTGTCTAAAATTAAAATTGTAATGGTCTTATGTCCTAAATACTGAGGGTTTTTTTTTTTCCATGCTGCTTTGAAAACTTTAAGTTTTGCTTTTTGAGATTACTTTTTACCTGATTAAAAAAAAAGGAGGAGAGAGGGAAGTTGGAGGGAAGGATTTTCTTTTTTTTTTTTTAAGTTGTCTTTCACATTTCAGATAATTATAATTTCTTTCCATGCTCATGCTTAACCTTTACATCAAACAGATAATAGATTTCTTAAAACATGACACTTTATAAGCTATTCCATGCTGTTTCTGTTGCTTCAGATATTTTAAGTGAACTCAAAACTTGTTCATCTACACTCTGGGAATATGTTGGATTTTTTCATGTTAATATGCATAGAAATGTATTTTGAATATGTAGGTAATAAAAAGTATCTGTCCATCCCCCAGTGCTCTTTAAAACAGCATTCCTAAGTTATGTAATATCGTGGATGGTAATCATTAAGATCTAGTCAAAAACTGATGGGTAAAACATTGATCCATAT
Source organism: Tetrax tetrax (assembly GCA_009806455.1). NCBI lineage: Eukaryota > Metazoa > Chordata > Aves > Otidiformes > Otididae > Tetrax > Tetrax tetrax. The sequence continues at coordinate 3,220 of WHYT01017967.1, forward strand.
GCTTTTCTGTTTAACAAGTATAAATCTGATTAGCTGAATTAAACTGAGTAGCTCTTCAAATTTCACATGGTAATCAGTAGTGTGTATGTAGCCAGGAAGAATGCAGATTCCAATTTTTCAATTGTTAAAGTGTTACTCTGAAGGAACCTACGAATCTTTGCATATTATAGAAAATCTGGTTCCCTCTTCCACTTAGTTCCCTCTGAAAAGAGATAAGTAGGGGAAAGGGCAGTATTTTTGTAGGCAATTTTGGATCTGCTCCTAAGTTTCAAACTGAATATGGCATGCTTAAAACACATAAAGCAGAAACCTTGGGAAACAAGAATCACATCCCTTAGCCACCTCATCTTACTGCTTATAATGTCCAAGAATCTTTACTTTATTTGGTTATTCATGTGACTCGCACATTGGCAGCGTTCTCTAATTTAGTCTGAGTAGAAAAGGCTTGTTCTTGTATAAAATATTACTCTCTACAATTAGAATATAAACTTGAGCTCGAAGTGGAAGCTGTATGAAGACAAATGTTAGTTAGCCACTTCATAATCACCACAGAGCCCAGTGCCTGCCAGGTCTGTCTGTGCAAGTTGTACCTGTACAGTTAGCGGGGGAAGACCGCTTTTGAGTTGTAGTGGGCTGCGTTCTCTGTGCCACCTGTCCCTGCTACGTTGTCACGTTAAAGCCAATAATGAGTTTGCAAAGTGGTGTTCAGATGGCTCTAATTTGTTACTTCTTGCAATACGCTCTGCTGTTAACTGATTTCCATGTTACAAGCAGTTGAAAACAATAATGGACGATAAACACAGTCTATTTTCTGCAGAGGTTTGTTGTTCAAGACAGGTGTGGCAAAAGATAAAGCATGTGCACGCTTATAGTCAATAAATACAAAAAACTTAACCAACTTCTGGTGTACAACTTCTGACTCTTGTGACTTTGAGCTTGCTAGATAAGCTTGATTTTTGGATGCTTGTTTGTAGATTTGAAATTCATTTTTCATTTGGAAAAGTTAGTATGAGATAAGTCAAGAAGCATTGCAATAATACTTACAGGGGTCTAGACTTCATACAAATAGTCTGGAAATGGTGGGGAATATGGAAGAGACTTCAGCTTGTCTTAACTTTAAAGTAAACTCAGTATTTTATTTTAATTAAAAAAGTGATGTAACCTGAAGTATTTCAGTGTTTCAGTAATTTCAGTATCTCAACCATTCTGGGCAGTTAACTAGTTTGTGAGTCCTCAGTTAATTTGTATCAATGATAAACTCTTGTTGTTCATTATTTCCTTGAATTTTGTTGACAGCCAACTTTCAGTGGCTGTCTAGGTTGCTAGTCTAAATAGAACCTAGATGTCATCTAAAGGGAGGTTTCTGTAAATGTCTTTGCACTTATAGAGTCTCTATATGCCATGTAAAATGTACTCTTAAAAAATACTGTTACTTGATGGTGGGTTAATTTCTAAAACATGGGAAAGGTCTTATAAATATGTTAGATTTTTTTTTTTTTTAAGTGCTTGAAAGTAAAATTTTGTTTCTGTTCCAAGACATTTGACACAGTTATATGTTAATGGAAGTAACAGACAAGTTTATCAGTGGTACTTCAAAAATATACCCTTAGCAGCTAACACTTGCACTTAATTCTTGTTAGCTGAGGCTTAGGTACAGTTTAATATCATCTATGTTCTGATTATGAGCAACTTCTACAATATTTTAAGACCACTGGTTCAATTTAAGAGTAATTTTAACTTGAGAATCTTCCTGAGAATGTTTTTCTTGCTGTTTTAAAATGCAATAAAAATGCTTACCCTGAAATTTTAAATACATGTGAAAAGCAACTGCTTGTCATAAATGGCAAGCATTGAAATAGTGTTAAGTTGTTCCATGTGTTAGTGCCCTGACACATGAGCTCATATAGAATTTACTGTGTGCAAGATATCTTCTTCCTCTAGGCGTTGAGTAGACCAATGTATTTAGACAGCAGGGGAGCAATGGACTAAAGCAGGTGCAGCAGCTGAAATTGTGATGGCCTTTCCAATGATTCTTGTTTAAACCATTAATCTTTCTGAACTTGTGAGATCCTCAGGCAGGGCTGGACTTTATGGTTTATTAGTGTTTTATAAGGTTTATTATAGAACCTTCTACTTAGCATGAATGCTTACCACCACAATTTATAAATATACAAATGCATTTTGAAATAGCGTGCATATCGGTCTCTTCTCACTGAATTTGGGGAATTGGCAGGTAGTATCTTCTGTATTACCCAGATTCTTTGAAAAATTGTATTTCACATGACTGTGTTGTCACCAATAAGATAATGTGAAATTCATGTCAGATATGTACTCCAGGCAGGAAACTTCCTTCATGTAGACCAAGGAAGCTAGAGTCATACTGCACTACGTCTGATCTCAACCATTACTGCTATTTTACTTTTTATTCAAATTATGTAGAGTCTCAAACAGTTTCTTTAGCTTTTTGTGATTTCCCCTCTCCTCACCCCATCAAATTTTGGATTCTTAGGATCCACAAAGTTTTGATGTTCTAGGAAAGCTTGGTGTGGCTTTGCCTATGATGCTAAATTTGCAGTGTTAAATCTTACGTGATACATATATATGTACACATATGTATGTATGTGCAGATATATATATATTAAAACTCTTGGTGTTTCTTGTGTTAATTTTTGAGTGGCTTAAATTCTTGTGCTGCATCAAAATTGCATTTAAGATGAGAAACTAATAGTTGTAATAATTGTAGTAAGATATTTGCCCTGTAGATATGTGCTTTCATGTTATTTTCACACAAGTTGGATTTTTTTAAAAAATACCCATTACCTTGAAACTGCATATAGTTTTTCAAAAGATGGTAATGATTTGTTGTATGTGCCCGTAGGTTATGTAACGGTTTGAATGAATTTATTTCACTAGGAAGACCTGAGCAGTTAGTCTGTAGGTTTTGCACTCCTCATGAGTAATAAGGGTTATCAAAATGGAAAAGCTAAAGATTTATTTTTATTTGGGGTGCCTTTTTAACGGGGACAGTATCGACACACCCGTTTGATGCAGTAGTGAATATGTTAATTCTGGCAGTGGGGTGCAACCATTCCTGTAGCAAATTGGATCTGATGGGTGAATTCATTACCTGGATAGTTCTTTCTGAAGCACCCGAGATGTGGAACATGAACAGGCGCTTCAGTGGAAAATGTCTGTGTTAATTTTGAACAGTCTCATGGACAGTGCTGCCATGTGGACGTCTCCAAGCTCAGATTACAATCTTTTTAAAACAGTTTTTCTAAAAAGTCTATTTCAGAATCTGTATAGGCTCCTTCTGCTATCTTACGCTAATACAGGAGAGGAAAACAGAAAGAGATGGTCAGCACCATGTACAAATTGGAGTTTTCAGTTCTGATACAACCTGTAGATAGTTGCTGTTATGTAATTCAGAGACTTCAAGTTGTTAAATTACTTTTCTCTATCAGTATCTAGTACACATACTCCTTGGAGCAAGGAAATGCATCTTTGCCAACCTTAATTTGTGTTTCTGTGCAGCCAGTATGCGGCCTGTGAAATGAGATAGAGTTAACTAACAAAGTGGATATATTTTGTAACTTGAAAAAATGTTGTCCTAGCATAGTGATTTGTCCTTGAACATTTTGTACTTAATCCTATATCTATGTCTCCGAACAATAGTGTTTTTTAGCAAGTTAAGATTTTCTTCATGGGCGCCAAAGATTAGCTTAGTATTTTACCTCAGTTGATTTGAGATACTTTCTCCCTAAACAAAAATGTTTAGACATCTAAATTTTTAAGCATGTGAAAATGTTCTGTCAAGTGTTTTTTTGTTGTTTTATTTTAGTAAATGTGATACAGATGATTTCAAAGAGCTATATTTTCTTACAGTAGTTTGAAGAGGTGGTCTGTTTAATGTTTGGGCAACTGAGGAGGAGCAATGCATATGCAGAGGTTCAATAAATTCCCTTGGGGGTGGGGGGACTGTTAACAGGCCTGTTAACTAATCGAAAACTTGTTGAAGCACACATATTTTATGATTGAATGGTGATACTAAGAGGCTTGAGACTTCCGAATAGTTACATTGAGGCTGCTTTCCTTATCACTGAATAAAAGACAGAATAAATAATTCTGCTGATCTCTGAGACAGTCAACTGCAGTTCTATTTCTTGAAGTACAATGACTAAGTAAATACTTTTTAACTTCAGGTATTTTGATTTTTTTCTAAGTGATGCTGGAATCCAAAAATACACATTATAGTTTTCAGACAATTAGGCTCAGGCTTCTACATGATTAAATGTTTTTACTAGTAAAAGAAATTGTAAGTTAATTTTAACTAATGTCCTGACCTCAGAGCAATGGAAGACTTTCGCTTTATGATGCTTCAGTGCAGGATCATCCTAGAGGATTTTTCATGAGATTTTTATGACTTGTTTTATTTAATTCTCAAGAGATATGTATGTATTTTTAAGTAAACTGTTTGCAGTGAGAGTTTTGCTTCTCTTTAACCTTCTTTAAGGACAACGATCTTGAGAAGCACACTGATGAAGTGTCACTTCATTCAGCAATGCTGGGCAAGTCTTCTGTAGTTACCTTGGCACTCTCAAAAGGGTTTTGATGCAGCAGTGCAGCTGTTACGGAAAACGGAAAGCAGGCAATCAGGCATTCTGTAGCTGAAGTAGCAGTTATTTTTTCACTCCCCTCAGTCACAGTTGAAATATTTGTTTTACTCTATTAGAAGGAGACCTGTGCAGGATATTTCTGTTGAAAGTGGAGAAAACTATTTTCAGGGTAAGATTTTTTTATCTCAATAAAAGCTTTAGCAAAGGGTATGCTAAATACATCCAACATGAATACATGGACAGAATAGCTGCCGTGCTAGTGTGGGTTGAAGTAGTCTGTCTGTCATATGTAGCTGTCTTACCCTGGTAAATTAACGAGCCCCAAGATCAGCGTTGACAGTAACAGTGTTACATGGGTTTACTCTCCTAAAACTCCACTGTGCTGTTCAGCTGATTGGTGAGGAGTTGTTATGAGCATTCCAGATGAAAAGAATTAAAAATAAAAATACAAAAAAAGCAAAGACCCACAAAAAAAACCCCTGAAATCCAAAACCACAAACAAACCCACAACACTTTAAAAGAAGGATTTAAAGAAACGTTCAGGGTGTTCTGTTGAAATACAAATGAATTTGAATCCTTCTGACCTGCTAACTGTCAAAACTAATACTGTTTAGCTAACATTTTTTTTGTAACCAGACTTGAGAAAATGCTCTAATCTGCTACATTTAGTTGTTTTTTGAAATTATTCTTTTGTCAGGGCTAAGAGTAATGTACTACATAGGGCAGTTATTTCCAGAATTACTTTGTTCCTGCTAAAGAAACATAACATTTGTTTTGTAACCTTCTAGTTTCTTCTACATGCTTGTGAAATTTTGAAAATAACTGAATAATACAATAAAGTAGCCAGCTAGTTTAGAAGTTCATTCTCTGTAGGTACTGAGAGAGAAGAGAGTCCAAAGATAGTGAGATTGGATCTATGCTGTATTTGAATGACTGCCATTCATAATTAACTCTGGGGTACTACATGGACTTACTCCAAGTGAAGAAACATTAAGAAAGCAAGCTAAACACAGTAATTTATTGGTAGGAGTCAGTATAGCCTGCCTCCTTCCGAAATCCTAAAGATTGCTCATAGTTTTTAAAACTGTGCATTTGGTCTGGTGCAGAGGGGAAAGCTGTCCTGGTGCTGTCCTTGTTATTTACAGGGTTCTTTATTTTGGCTTTCAAACTATGCTATTTTAAGGAAAAAAAAAATAATGGTAATGAAGTGATTTTTATCATATGTTTTTGTTTGGAGTGTGCTGATCTTTTTGGAGGTGGACCAAGGTTTCATTTCACCAAGGTTTTTTGCAGTACTGCATAGACTGGAGCGTAGTTCCAGCCCCACTGCAGCGAATGGGGGTGAGATGGGGAACTAATTAGTTTACATGTTTAGATCGAGCAAAGAGGCTGTGATTGGACCAGATTTGAAAGTCAACTGGTTTGACGCTAAAGAAAAATGCATTTGACAAGGACTATCCTGCATGAAAAAAAAAAAAAAAAATGAGATAAAGAACCAGAAATGGATAATGGGCTGTAGCTTGGTTAAATTGGGGAAAATTATGCCTAATGGTAGCAGAGACAAACTATTTTAAAAAAGTAGGTAAGAGTACTGCTTTGCCAGAAAAAATAGAAGACTGTGACTTTAATATTGAAGATGTTTAAGTTTATGATAGGTTGTAAGACCAATATGAGATGAGACACACCCAGAAAAGACTGAACTGGGAAAAAGACAAATTGGGCAGGGTAGGATAAGAACAGAATTGTTAGCTAATTAGTGAGAATTCTGTCAAGTTCATGCATCTCTCTTTGAGAGAAGCCAACAGGGAGTGTGCCCAATGCTTTCTAAATTGAGTCAACACAAGCAACTATCAGTAACTTTCATGATTCTACTGGGAGAGGCTGGAGAAGTGCGTCTAAAATTTCTGGTCCATCTAATTAGTCGCATGTGTAACAGTGTGACGTGTCACAGCAGAAATTGTTCAGGTTTCCTCAAGGTCTGAAAACTGCATATAGACCAAAAAAAAAAAAGCTGATTTTACTAATATTTAACATAATATAGGTGAATTATGCTTATACATTGATTAAGTTCATGGCCACATGATCACATAGTGGGATTTTTGGATTTATGGGACTATTTTAATGCATCTGTTGTGTAAGAATCTAGGCCTGATTGAATTATCTGTGTAGTGGACAATTTAATTCCATTTAGTTTAATTTAAAAGATACCCTCCAATTTGGGATCTTGAGTCATTACTTCTGCTTCCTATTTATCAAATAGGTACACAGGACTGCTGCTTTGCTCAGGAGCTTTACTTTGAAACACTGGACAATGCCATGATGAAAAAAATGCACACACAAACTTCTGATTTTTTTAAATGCAGCATGAATAGCCCTAGAAGTCAATAAATAAGGCTGTGGAACCATACAATAAGTAATGAGAATAAAACAAAGTACTGAATTAGCTATTCGCTAAACGAATGCTGTCGATCCGACGGAGGCAGCAGTCCCATGTTTTAAGTAGAACGTGACCAGATAAGATTAACACGGTGTCTATAGAGAGGTCACTTTAAGGCTTCACAGGTGAATTTTTACTCTAGTATTTCATAAACTTGAGTGTTTAGTATTGCAGCCTTAATCTGTGTAGTTCTGTGTATTTATTTTATTTATGTATTGTGGATTTTTTACCTACACAGTTCATTTACATGTATGTCTATTGAGAGGCTTAATATTGTCAGTGGCCATCGGTCAGGACTTTGCTCTGTGTAGGAGCAAGGACTCAGTGAAAGAGTATCCTTGTACACGTTCCTCTGGGATTGTTCAGCATCAGTCAGCCTGTTTAACAGCTTGCTTTATAATTAGGGAAGGTGGTATCCTCTAGAAGTGCTTTTCCTAAAATAATGTGCAATTATTATTATTCTTTACTATTATCCTACTGTAAGACAGAAACTTAACTTTTTGGCTGCCTCTAGTATAATGAAATACTGCCATGTGGTGTTTGTTACTAGCTTAGATTTCTCACAGAAAGATTAGTCTTCTGTCTTACAACTTAAGTAAGTAAATAAACCCCCTGAGTTCTCTTAAAGTTTGTTTAGAATTCACAAAGCATTCTAGAAATGTATTTCTTCTATTGGAAATGCAGACTGATGCAACTGTATTTGCTTTGTTTGTCAATATGGACAGCGTTCATCAAAAAGCATCAGAAAAAATGTATTTTAAACTTTTCCAGGGAGCTGCTATTCAGTTCAAGACCATGCAAGATTGATTTATCTGTCTGGCTCCTTAGACTTCTCCATATTTCTTCATTCACTTCAGTTTTTCACTGCATGAAGCAATATATTCAGCATATAACTTTGTGTGTGTGTGTGTATATATATATATATTTAATATAAATATATGTGTATGTATATAAGACTGCATAAGGGTGATTTTTTTTTTTAATTTTTTTTTTTACTCTTAAGTACAGACTGGGTTTGTCAGAGAATTAAATGGAAGAGCCATAACTTTGGCTCTTAGTTTATAGCAAAACAAATAATGTGAAACAGTTATTGTGTTTTAACAAATCACTATTTATCAGATGATCCCTAGTAACTACGCACTTGATTTTAGCAAGTGAAAACATACTTGAGTTTAACTAAACAAATGTTACCCTGAGGAATGTCGGCTGCATACAGGATCTCCAGTGAGTGTTATTAATTCATTCATGATGCCTGCACCGTAACTTTGTGGGCAGTAAATACACTCCTGATTCTTACAAACAGATCTGTAACTTCACAGTTCAAAACAAATACAGGGGGTGTGAATAACACCTCCTTCCTTAGTGCAACAATCTCATGAGGCTATTAATCATAATTGCTGGTATCTATTCCTGGGATTGCAATTAAGTATACAAAGATGTTGCCCAGTTTTTTTTGCATATTTGTAAGACTTTGCAGCAGCATCTACATGGCACGACCAGTATTATAGGTAATTCATTTCACAGTAGCATAGCCAATATGCAGAACAGATGATCTGTTCTGGAAGGAAAAAAAAACAACCAACCAACCAAACCCAAATCTACCTATCTTCCTCACCTCTTCTGAATTAATGTTGGAGCATGCTATTTCTAGTACTTGGGCTAGAAGTAATACAGAATACCTGTATTCAGGATGACAGTACTTCAACTAGAGTGAGAAAGTTGGATACACAGCTGAAATGTCTACAAAAAGTTTGGAAATACATATTAAAATCACAATTTTGTCTCTACTACAATTATGGTATTTTAAAATGTGCGGCCCAAGTATATTAAAAAAACCTCTGGATTTTGTTGTTGTTTTATATTTAAAGTGGTTTAGTGGTTGGTTTACAGTATTTCATTCAGTGAGTTAGGCTGAAAACAGCAGAGGACACCAGTTGACAGTCAGTTTAATTTGCTGATTCAGCTGTTACGGTGATGGCTTCAGGCCAGAGCTTGGCTTGCAGACTAAAGGCTGAGAGCTGTGAAGATGCTAGGACTTGAAGGAATGTTGGTAAATTGTTGCTGAGTGAAGGCAGCAAAAGTTTTTTATTATTTTTGAAATGATTCTAATTTTGCATTCACAAATATCCTTCTCCTTGAACTTGCAGTCTTTTTTAGTTACATAAAGAGCAAACATTAGAAAGATACAAAGACGGAACAGCTGGATATTAGTTCAGTGCTGCTTCCACGGATATCTTCTGCAACCAAAAATGCAGCTCAAATAAGCTTATGTTTCACAGCAATCAAACAGAGTTTTGGCAAAGGCTTTGCAAATGTCGTCTTTTCCTGGCAGACTTGCAAAATAAACCTGCTGGGTTAAGTAATGAGACTAAAAGGGAAAAAATCCAGGAAATCTTTTCTTGCCAATAAGCAATCTGGAAGAGGGTTACAACTGAAGAGCTGATGGTTTCTAATTTAAAATAAGTCTTAAGTAGATTTAACCCTCTTTGTATGAAGTCTGACTCTGAGAAGAGTTTTGAATACCCAATTCAAACATACCATGTGAATTTAGGAGAGTACAACTTTTTTTAAATCACTAACAATAGAACTAGAAGTCATTTATATGAACAGAACAAATAGCTCACTGCCTTCTGCTTTTCAAAATATTTCAGGAGAGGGCATGCTGTCATTTAACATTGTTTTGTATATAACGTCACTCTTCTTCCCCGTAGCTGTAAGCACCAGCAAGTACGCTGAAAGTTATAGGATCCAGACATATGCAGAGTATGTTGAGAAAAAACATGAAGAAAAACAGACAAAGAGAAAATGTACAGAAGATAGTTGGAAGGAGATGGAGAGAAAGCGGTTAAAAACTCAGTGCACACCTTATGTTTCCCAAAGTCGATACTACTGTATTAACAGGTGAGACTTTTCCTGCATTGCCAAATTTTGTGTTTTTATTGCATTTGTATTAGAAGTGTAGCAATTTTCAAGTAGTTCTTAACCAATAGGTTATTTTTTTTCTGTATATATTTCTTTGCATATAAATCAGTAGTGGTACATCAGCTGTCACAAGATCATAGGTAAAGGAGCAGAGGGAATTTGATCACAAGCATGATTAGATAAATTTTTAAATTGTTAAAATATTGGGATCTTGAGGGCAGGTCAGATTACAGCTTCTGAGCTTGATGTAGCAGTACCATTTCTTATAACTAAAATAAAATAATTATTTTCTTTAATCATTTGACACTTCTGAATGGCTTGTCATCTGGAAACTTAGCTAAGAAACTTCTACACCCTTGTAAAAGCTGTCTTGGTTTTTGGATGACTGTCCTTGGTGATAATACTGCCACAGAGAAGGGTTTAAATTACCATCTTGAGCAGCCCTAATGAAGTCGTCCTTATGCTTCAGAAACAGGAAGGCAAATTACGATAGTTGCATGGCTTTAAGTTTTTAGAGTAAAACTTGAAAAGAGTTTGCTTCACTATTTAAGGACAAAATTAAGTCAGGAGATGCTAGTTTTGATTCTGGTACAGTATGTTGCTGTGTCTATTTCTTGTTCCATGTTTACTCTCTCATATTAATGAGAGGTTTTGGATATGATAGTAGCAGGAGGTTTCTTTCTCAGTCATCTGTGTAGCTGTGAATGGGAAGGGTCTTTCAGCGTTAATATAATTAACCCATCAAGGTATTGCCATTCTTTTCTTGCCCCCCTCTCCTCACCCCTTCCCCCCCCCACCCCACGATTCTGTTGATTCTATATAAAAAAAATAAGTTTCAGTGGAGTGCATAGTTACATTTCTGTAAGGTGGTGTTTTGGGTTTTTGTTTCTGGGTTGGTTTTTTTTTTTCCTTTTTTTTTACCAATTAGACCAAATGAGGTGGTCATAAAACCAACAGAGCTCTTTCTGCTTTATATTTCTTGGGAATGCTGTGATAAGTTCTAGCTCTTGTTATATCTTCCTGTAACTGCTATCTGTCATCTAACAAATATAGTAAATTTGTTCTGTTCTTCTCACTTACATGAGCTTATGATTTGCCTACTTTGCCAAATTAAATGCAGGTGTGTATTTTGGCTAGCTGTCAAATTTTCATGGCTTTTGTCATAGTGGGAATTCTAAATGTGTTAAGAGACATGTTTGATCCCTAAAAACCATATGGAGGAACCTGGTGATAAAATCCGTAGCAAATGAAGTTAGTTGAATTGAGCTATTGTACTTAAGAAAACTTGGGAGTGCATGCTGTGAAGAGATGAGGAGCTCTAAAGATTGTCCTGGCACTAGTTTATATGTCGCTAAGGTTTAGGTCCAACCTGGCCTTGAATGTTTCTGGGGATGGGGCATCCACCACCTCTCTGGGCAACCTGTGCCAGTGTTCCACCACCCTCCGTGTAAAAGATTTCTTAAATCTGCCTCCTAGGTCAAAACCATTACTACTTGTCCTTTCACAACAGGCCCTGCTAAAGAGTTTCTCCTCATCTTTCCTTCAAGCCCCCTTTAGGAACTGGAAGGCTGCTATAAGGTCTCTCTGAAGCCTTCCCTTCTCCAGACTGAACAGCCCCAGCTCTCTCAGCCTGTCCTCAAAGGAGAGCGGCTCCAGCCCTCTGATCACCTTCGTGGCCTCCTCTGGACTTGCTCCAACGGGTCCCTGTCCTTCTTATGCTGGGGGCTCCAGAGCTGGACACAGTACAGTGGGTGGGTCTCACGAGAGTGGAGTAGAGGGGCAAAATCACCTCCCTTGACCTGCTGGCCATGCTGCTTTTGATGCAGCCCACGATGCAGTTGGCCTTCTGGGCTGTTAGAGCACATTGTTGGCTCATGTTGAGCTTCTCATCCACCAGCACCCCCAAGTCCTTCTCCTCAGGGCTGCTCTCAGTCCGTTCTCTGCCCAGCCTGTATTTGTGCCTGGGATTGTCCCGACCCATGTGCAGGACCTTGCACTTATGGTATCTCACAATGAGTTGTATGCTTAAGCTCTTCATATCTTTGAAAATTTTTAATCTATTTTTTCTAGTGTTGTAAAATTCCACAAGAAGCAGCCTTGTTTTTAGGTGATCAACACTTTGATATCCTTGGATAGCAGCCTTTATTTTGTCGATAAACCTTCTTTTATAATTGATGTTACATGAATTTTTGTTCCCTTGTTAGTCCATTAATAAAGTTATTTGGTTCTGTCCCAAATTCCCTTTCATTCAAGTCTTCTGACATGGTTTTCTTAATTTTATTTGTGTTTGTTATTAGTTAGATTATGTTCTCTTGTTAACTAATTTTTTGTAAATGTTTCCTCTTAAGTGTAACCTGGATTAGGTATAACATGGAACTGCAAACCTTGTGGTCTTTCAGTTCAAGATGAACATTTTCCTTTTGTTTCTAGACAAATATATCTAAAACATATTTATTTATATTTTATATGTTATCTATAAAAATTTATGTAAAATATAATAAATATAACTTAACCATTCATATAAAGCAATCAGGACAAGTACATATGTGTGCATATATATATCTGTGTATGTTTGTCCAGATTAATTTGAAACATACATAGTTGAGCACTTAATACTGTGATGTATCTAGCAGCTGATCTCTTATAATAGCTTCATGTTACTACATCCTTTATTTATTTATTATTTAATAACCTTACGGCATCAGTTTCTGCCAGGGAGCACAGCTGCAGAATAGCTGTTCCTCTACATGATGACAATATATCCTGGCAACTTTTTCATTCAGTAATGAAGTTGGTGGGTATTTCTTGTAAGGAACTTTTGTCTTAAATTGACAGATGATAAACATCTAACAGAGATTCTTTAATTACTCTCTTACTAAAAAAAACCTATAGTCTCATGTTATAGAGGAACTACTCTTCAGAAAATACAGTGTAATAGTTTAATAGCAGTAACAAGGTAAAAGAACTTCTAACATATACCCCTTGCATATAACTCATTACTACTGTTAGATATCAAAATGTATTTTAATGGAAATATGCCTGATTATTGATGTCAAACAGAGAAGCAGATGAAAAACTGAAGCATTTGACAAAACTTTGAGTTGTTAATAAGATCCTCTTCTCTAAAGCCATTCACTATTCAGAACACACTTTCGGAACGGATGGATCACGGCCTCCTGTGTATTATACAGTACTGGCTATGTTTTCCTGAGCAAATAACTGCCTGCCAGCTCTGCTGTGACTGTTAAAGGCATGGATTTAAGATATTTTCCTTAGCAAAATCGTGTTAAACCATAGGATAAAAATAAAATAGGGTATGTTCTATGTAAAACTAGATATTCTGCTCTACTTGTAGTTATTTATTCTAATTTTTCTGACCAGCACCTAGGAATGAGTGGGAAAAAAAAAGACCAATGGCAAAAGACTTACACTACTACAAAGTACAGGAAAGCGATATGTCATTTTGCCTTAGAAATTTCCTAGCTAAAACCAGGAGTGCTGCATCTTCTGTCCAGTCAGGGGGCTATTTGTAGCACCACTTCCTTGAATGGCTTTATTTTGCTGAAGATAGTTTATCTCATTTTTGAAGTGTTCATGTATTTCTGCTGCTGATTCTTTTGGTTTTTTACAGCAGTGTTTTTTTTTCTAGTGGTTTATTACTAAGTAAGGATAAGAATTGGGAAAAGATGAGTCATTAAAGATATGGATAATAAATATTGCAAGCAAATTCCAGTATTCTAGTGTTATTTCAGGAGACTTCACATACTCTTAAACTGAAATAACTGATTTTTATGATGGGTTAGTAACTACTCACCCCCTGCAATGTTATTCAAAGTGGCAAGAGAACACGGGGTTTATGTTCTTGTTCAAATGACATTTACTTGAAGTTGGAAGTCTGTATGTATCCAGGCCAATTCTAGATGCTCTGTTGTGATGGAAGTGGCCCTTTTAAAAGTAGGACATGCTTTTCCAAAATAGAAAATCTTTAATGCTACATCATTACAATTGTTTTCCCACCTTTTGCCCCCCACCTCCACTTGGTGATTCTTTCAAAATAATTAGCAGAGAACTAGTTGGATTGCTGCTATTTAGCAGCTGAAATGGCATTACAAAGTTTATGGGCAGTTCAGTCAGGTGGAGTGTGTGCTCTTTCTGGCAGTACAGTGATATAAATAGTCTTCCACATCCTGTTGATTCGTCAAATTGTGTTTAGTACTAATGTTGCAAGTCACACTGCTGGAATTTAACAAAAATACGGTATTCTTTGTTGATTAGGATTGGACTTAGTAGGAAAATAAACTGAGAATGAAAGAAAAATTTTCTATTTCTACCACCTTCCTCCAGTGGCATTCATCCTCGTCAGGTTTGCCTGTGTGCTGGCACTAATATAGGTTAACAGAAGGGAAAGGTTGGGGAAGAAGGACTAGTGGAAACTACAGTGGTGGTTTCTGCAAGAAGCTGCTGGAAGTTTCTCCTTTGTCCAGTGGACCTGGCTGGCTCCAGGATGGACCCACCTTGGCCAGGGCCAAGCTAATTTGCAACGGTGATAATGCCTCTGGGGTAACGTATTTAAGAAGGGGAAAATAAAACAGAAGTGCAGGCAGAGAGGGGGAGGCGTGGGTCTTGAGGATTCAGGTATCCAAACAATTGAGGATCCTACACAAATATATCTGAATTGGACAATTACTAATAGCTATTAATTTGTTTGGCTCTTCCACTTTTTTAGTTGCTTATCAACAGAGTAAGGAAATTGAGAGAGAAATATGGACATATTCCAAAATAGCTGGTATAATTGGAAAACTGAACTTTGCTTGGAGTAGCGCTTGTAACTTGTATATACAACCACACTGATTTCCTACTATTGCTAAAGTTAATAAATAATGTTGCTGTAGTCTTTGAATCTTATTTTAGAGTAAGACCCCCAAAAAATCAACCCTTAGCCATCCAGAATCCGTGCAATCAGCGAATGAATGTAGAATAAAATCAATATTTTGTGAGAAAGCAGGAAGTCAACAGTTCATGATTATAAAATAGATCTGTTTTGGATTTGGTGCTGCCCTTTCTTTGGTAAGTTTTTCCCCCTTAACATATCTGCAGGAAGAACACAAGGCCTAAATTAATTTTTATTTGGTACTTTGGTACACAGCTGAATGCACGCTGAATGTCAATAACTTGTTTCTCTTTATTTGCCATAACTTCTCAAGAGTCTTAGGTTGAAAAAAATTAAATTCAGCCAAGACCTTTCAAAAAGGGAGCTTCTTCCTACAGTAAGAAAAAGTTCCCTTCTAAGTGTTAAGTGCCCATAATATGTCTAATAAATCCTGGGCTCATAATTTATGGCCCCTGAGTTTTTCTTTATGTACATTTCAGAATATCTTTCCCAAAAGTGGAATTCTCATAAGCTTTTCTAAACAATGTTTTACAATATATACAGTAGTTTTTCATTTTCTAAATGCTCTTTCTTCACTAGACCTTTTTTCTTTCCAAACATAGGTTTTGCCTGGTTTACAATATTGAAGTGTGTATGTAGAATAAACAGTTCTATCCAGCTTTTTGGCTTGCATCTTTTTATTGATGGTAGTTGTGGCGTGACTCGAAATGATGATTTGTAAGAGATCATGCAAGAAGGACTTCTGTGTATGAATGTTTGGAGGAAAAGCCAGCTATTCATCAAAGTAAATGGTGTTTGTGCTCCTAAAGTGGAAGTAAGAGCATGAGGTGTAATCATATGTTTTATGTTTACTTATTGCCTTTGGATATCCCAGAAAGAGTCTGTTTTAAATTGCAAAATGTTCAGCTGCAAAAATTCTGTTTCAAAGCCAAAACTATAACAGCCAAATTTAACAGTCTTTTAGCTGAAACCTTATTGAAACACTGTAATTTCTTGCTATTGTTGGTTACAAAGAAAATATAAAATAATATAAATAATACAATATAAAATAATAAGTTTTGCCTATAACTCAGTATTAATTTTTATTTAAAGAAAAGAATAGAACATGGCTTACCTGCATATAGCCATTTTGTGCAGTCCTTAATGAAAAACTGAAGGTCTGTAATCTAAGACTACCTTTTTCTTAATTGGTTGTTCTAAAAGAGCATTAAAATAGACATTGAAGTAGGTGATATTCATATTCACCTATCTACAAGTTTGTAATGGGAACTGTTTTTTTTAATTAGTCCCTTTGATACTGGGTTATTTCTTATGCTAATTTGATTTTTAATATTGTTGTTTGTCTTTCAAGGAAACTTAACAATAGCATTCCAGTTGAATGAAAATCTATGCAGTGTTTTTTCAATGTATGCTGAATGAAATGGAGCTCTAAGTTCATCTTCACACTGTATTAGTTAGGCTTCATTCAAATACTACCTATGGAATGAGTGTGCAATTTTTGTGCTTTTTATTTTACCAGTTCATTGGATGGTAGGACTTCTCACTTTAAGGCTCAATTTAAAGTTTATTATATGGAGCTCAATGGTTTTATCTACCTTTAGATATCATAGCAATACCTTTAAAACTGCTATAGTTCCAGCAGAGAGGATGAATTTAGCATATAGAAGCCTTCAATATCCAGATGTGTGTTTGAGGCTTACTTAACAGTTGTATGTAACTTAGTGTCTCTTGAGAATGCTTTACAAGAGTTTCATAACGAGAGTAAAAAATAAAATTGAGCAGGGATAGAGAAAAGCTTAATTACATTTGAGTTGAGTGATCTCATCAGAATAGCAGCTAAGCTTGAGACATCCATAGTACAAAGAATTAATTCCTTTATCTACATACAATTGGATTCGCCAACTTATGGAATGTTACAGTTAGTCACATGTTCCAGATAATGTCATTTCATGGTACACCATTTTGTACTGTTTATTCTAATACCTTCATAAGCATTTAATAGACGTGCAACAACTAGTACTTATGTAATAGTTATTCCTGACTTGTTCATCAGCATATTTCCTCTACATTTCAGTTTTACAGGTGCCCGTACAGTAGGAGAGAAAAGCATGAGTCCTATTCAGGAAGAAACTGGTTCTGATGATACGGAAGAGGGAGAAGGCCAAGATCCAGAATATGATCAGACAGACTCCTGTGCAGAGTCCCTTCCAGATGGTAAAAAGAGAGCCAAAAAGTTCAAAAAGCTAAAGAGAGACCAAGTTCCAGCAGGTAAGCGCAGTGTTTGTGCACATGGTTTTCTGTTTCTTTGGAAATACTCTAGACCTGAATGAAACTGCAGTTGTTTTCTTAAATGTCTTAACTTCTCTGGACTTCTATGGTTGTAATGCAATAAGTCACTGTTACAAGTTGTTTTGCATTAAGTTATTTAAACTGAAGATTGCATCATACAAAAACTGAAAAAAAAACCCAAAAAACCAATGTGCTCCCCCTCAAAAAAAAAAAACCAAAACCAAAAAACAAACCAAAGAAACAAAAAACCCCACCAACAACACCCCCCAACCCCCGAGACC